>JAEPRC010000089.1:0-88078 GCA_016758945.1 Mucor plumbeus
GGAGAGTTCCTCAGTTTAATATATTTCGGTTAACTTGATAATAAAAACCTACAATTATCTAGTTGACTTTCTATTGTTTTATATTTTTTTCCGTGAATATCCTATCATCCATAGTATATTCCACAGATGGTGCAGCAAAAAAGGCGCCGATGGATTTGATAAATGGTTGTGCTTTTGCACTTCAATGGAGTGCTGAAGCAAGAGATCTTAGGAAAATTAAATTGTAAGTAACTTTCATAAGTAATGTTTGCATAAATGGCTGATATACTGTATGCATTTGTTGGATTAGATGTTTCTCGAGATGGAATATATTCCTTAGAGATCAAGTAAAGAAGGGAATTAAGGAACGTGTTTTTACGGTAAATGACCATTATCTTACTCATATATGCTACATTACGGAGATGCTGTGCCCCATGAAGGCTTACAGTACTCGCCCAACAAAAAGAACAATCAAAAAAATTTTCAATTTGATTGCAGGGAAAACAAAAACAAATATCAATACATCTAATTTATTACTTAAACTAACTAATTATAATAGCAATTTGATCAAACAGTTGGAAGAAGATAAAAGAAGACTTAATATGGTAGATACCTAGGATAGTACTTATGTCTCGCATCCCGTCAGGTTGTAAAGATGATCCACAATTATGAGGGCCTGTAAATAAAGAAAATAAACGAATTATTGCTGTTAATCGTCAGGTATTGTATGGTGTCCCCAGGAGTTAAGTAGAGTTAGCCTTGAATTCAGATTGCCCAACAATGTTAGCAATGTGATTGAAAACAGAAAAATCAGGCTTTATTTTCGTCTTTGGCTGGATTCTACTGTTTACTCTTCATCATTATACAGATCAAGGAAGAATTTGATTTGAAGAACCGGCCATTATGTCATGTTTACTGCGAGCAGATATGGAAGTATAAGGCATCAGGACGTTTGGTTTGTTTTGGAAGTTCTATGCTATTTCACTTATTTGCATTATGGTATAATAACTAAATTCTTAGCAATTGGAAAACTCTTTATGAACAAGCCTGGTGATTCCATAAACAAATTTTGGGTTCCAATTGTTGGAAGGTACATAGTACATAGATGGTGATTGGTACGCAATTTTTGATGTAGAAGATATACTTTATAACGTGAATTTGGTTAATTACAAAGATGATAATGAAGGCATTTATAAATTTATCTGGCCATATGCTGAATTTGGCGAAAAGCTTGACAAAAGGACACCTCGCAAACTAAATTATATTTTAAATTCATCAGTGTAGTAGTTTGAGCTGCCTGTCTTATTATTAAAGGTCTTTTTGCTATTTTTTTCTCTGTTAGAAAATGTTTAGAGTTTTAGTTATGTTTTGCAATAAATTTGATTTTGATCCCAAAAACTTAGTTTTGGGTGTGTCAAAAGTATTAATATTCTACTTGAGAAAATAATTATTTCACTCTTATCTCTTATTCAAAATTTGAAGTTGAATTATATTTTATTTTAAAAAGGTCCCTACTTTTATGAGTTTCGTAGATAAAACAAGTGTCAAGGTGAAAAATCCCCAAAATTATTAATTCTACACATATTTTTATGGCCGAGTTCTCTTCTTAATGGGTAATGACCATAAATTGAATCAACCTTACGTCGTAATGAATATGTAAGTTCATTATTTGGAATACAAAATTATATCTAAACATTTGGAATTTGCCAATAATTCTCGTAATTTGCGTAGTTAAATAAAGGTCTTCCGAACAGATTGAATTGAAAAAATAAACGATTTTTATTGGCTAAAACTGCTACAAACACCACAAAAATAAAAAAACAAAAAAACAGGGTTTCCCCCTGTTTTTTAAAAAAAAGCGGAGTTTGAAATATGATTTCCCTAAAAGCGAGAAACCATGTTTCAAATTCCATAAAACCAAAGTATTATGGGCCTACCCCCTCCTTTGGTGGACAATGATGAGTCTCAATAACTGCTAGGTAAGGCTCGCAAGTAATTGAGTAAGAGGTACAGCCTATCTGATCTCCTGTGCTCTGGTCAAATCAGTGATGCCAAGTGTCTGCGATAGGCACTTTCACTTGACATGAAACATACAAAATAGAAAGAACAATTAGTAAAGGATTTATGAATATTTTTTTTTTTTTTTTTTTTTTGCTTACCTTGATCAGTTAAAATATAGAAAAGAAAAGAAATGATGTAAGAAAAGAAATGACAGAAGAAAAGAGAACAATTAGTTAATTGCTTGTAATGTATTATTTATTATTATTATTTTGCTTACCTTAATTGCTATAAAAAAAAAGCAGAAAGAAAAAAAAAAAAGGAAAAAAAAAAGATTTTTTAGTTTTTTGAAAATTAGATGACGTTCTGACTCCTAGATCCAATCAAATTCTTCTGTTTTTTACATTTTTGGATGACGGTAACTCTAACTTCCAATGAGATGAAAGCCCAAAAATATGCGTACGAAGAAAAATAGAAAAAATAGCAAAAATATACGAAAATACGTGAAAAGCATAGAAAGTGGAATACAGTAAAGCAACTAATAAAGCAATATGAAATGGAAAGCAACCCGTCCAATTTTTATACTAAATTACCCATTTGATGAAAAAAACTATAATGGATACTTTGTTTTCATTAAACGACTAGAAAGATTGTGAATATTTTTAAAGTTAAAGTTTTTGATGAATTTAGTAAAATCACTCATGAAGAGCTGTAAAATATGTGAACTGATTTCTAGTATTTATATCTAAATTCTGCGTCTAAATAGCTATCTTTTAGTACTAAATTTGTAATAGTTTGATGATTATTTTTACTATTAGGAAAAACTGGAAAAACTTGAAAAACTAACATGGAATGAACACAAAACTCAATAATACAACCAAATTTAAAGTAATTAAGTGAATATTGACAGACTCAAATTCTTCTCTTAATAAGCTTTTATTTTCTGTAAAATTTATTATGAATTCATTGATTTATATTACTAATTTTTAAAACATCTTTCTTTGGTAGAAATTTAAAAAAATTCAGCTTCACCCGAAATCCAATAAAGAGCTAATCAACACGCTCTGTATATGATTTTTAACCAAAATATCTGAAATGGGCGGATTAGGAGCAACATTTTGGTATCAAAGTTACTTGAGGATAATTACATTTCTATGGTATAATAATTCATTTTGGTGCGTTATCTTGAAGGTTTTATTAACGTAATTTTAATGGTATTTATGGCTGAAATTCCAAAGATAATATTGAAAATCAAGTCGGTAGAAATCTAGTTAGTGTTTGTAAACTGTTCCACACTATAAGTTTCCAGTAATAGTTAAATTTATTACCAAAAGCTACTGATAGAGATTTTATCAATTAAACTTTTTATAAACATTAGTAGTATTTCCATCATAATCCATAATCCCCAGCTCGGTTTTAGTTGCTATGGTTTTTTCAAATATATTCATAAATTATGGTCCGTTAAAAAAGCTAACGTTTATCTGATTTGCACATCTCGATTTAGTCGCATACAATACATTTGGTAACGCATGTTTTGTATAAGGGGTTCTGAAAGTTATAATATTATTCACTAAAACAACTACAAAATAGGGGGTTTTTACGGTTTCATCGCTTTTTTTTTTTTTGACAAAAGCCAAGGTTATGGGAGGAAAGATAATCTGATAAATGTTGTTGGATTCATATGTTTTTGGTTGTCATTATGAGGTAAATCCAATGATAATATAAAGTTTGTATGAGAGTTGCCAATAGTTGTGGCTTTATTAATCAAAATGATTACCAAGTAGGTAATAATAATTTGAAATATTTTTTTGACGTTGTTCTTCAACCAAAATTATAGTTTTGATAGAAAAAATAAGCTGGTTGGTATTAGGTTTATATATTCTTGTTTATTATGATGAGACAAATTTAGTAATAAAAGGCTTATAAAAGAGTTTCCAATAATTGCGGTTTTATTGAATATAACGATTACCAGGTAGTAGGTTATTTCTACGTCGGTCTTCATGCTGTTTTTAGATAACCATCATGGTTTTGAGAATCAAATACGCTGGTAGGCATGGGATTTATATATTCGGATTAGACATTGCAATTTGTATTTAATAATACAAATTCTGTATAAGGGCTGTTAATAATTGCGGATATATCGGCTAAAAAGATTACAAAGTAGGCCATTTTTATGCCCTTTTTTTTTTAACTACCTTTTGACAAAAACCTTGGTTTTAAACGGAACAGCAAGCTTGTAAACATCTGCTTTGCATATCTTGATTTTGCAACATTATTGTGCACGTGCTAATTAAAGTTTTGTATAAGGTTCGTCAATGGTTGTGGTTTTCTTTATTAGAGCGATTGCCAAGTAGGTCATTTTTACGCGCTTTTTTAATTACCTTTTTACAAAAACCTTGATTTTGGACAGAAGAACAAGCTTTTAAATATTTGCTTCTCATATCTTAATTTTGCAACAAACTTTTTTTGTGCTGATTTTGGTTTGAAAAACGGATGTCAATGGTTGTTAATGGTTGCGGCTTTATTTATTAGAGCAATTTTTAAGATTGCAGGCCCTAAAAATGGTGTTTTTAGCTACCATTTTTCAACAATCTCGGTTTTTGGGTAGAAGAATACGCTTTTAGACAAATGATTTAGAGTATTTATATTAATTCATTGATATACAGTACATTTATGATGTAGGGTTTGTAAAAGGATTATTGGTGATTGGTATTTTATTAGTTTCACCAATTTACAACGAGGTAATTTTTACATCTTTTTTTAATTGCCTTATGACCAGAAGAATGAACTTTAGACAGAACATTAAACTGCTAAATACTTACTTCATATATGGTATACTGTATATCTTAATTTTACAACCGATAGTAAATGTACTGACGCAGGTTTTTATAAGGATGCTAAATGTTTGTAGTTTTACTGCTTAAATCATCGCTTTCATGAAGACATTATCTCTAATTTTTACGAAACAGTACTTTGTGGATACAAAAATAAGCCTGTGTAAATTCAATTAGCTAACGTAATCAGATACAGCAACATAAAAACGTCCAAAGTGGTATGTACTGTATGACACATCATTGTCGATAAAGTTATATATTGAGAAATATATACAGCTTCTTAATTATGGCCTCCTGAATGCTCCCAAAGCACATGTGTTGCATCCACAGTTCTGTGTAGTTATCTTGGTTAAGATTATGGCACAGTTTAGTAGGACATGTTCTGTATTGCTGTGTGATATGTTATAAAGCTCAGTTAATATCGTGAATGTGGAATTATGGTATCACATAGGTTTGATTGGATATATAAATATGCACTTATTTAGATTAGTCTTAATTAAAGAAGTTTGGATATAAAAGAGATGCTTTCTATCTTATAATAAAGTTCTTTAGTTTTTATGTGTGATTTAATTTAATCAGTTCCTTTATTAAAGTATACATTTTTTTTGCAACAATATTTATCTTAAATCTTGTGGCAATTCAACATGGATGTGCTCCCATGAGACCGTCGATAAGTTCATAATATTATGGTAGCCCCCATGTATAAGAATCCCAGATATTTCCTGAAAATCCTACCAATGAAAAGCTAAAAAGCAGTTTTTTTAAACAAAAATTCCTTTTGTTTCGCTGATTACAAGCTTTTTAGTTTGAAGCATTACTATGTACATCAAATATTTCAAAAAACATGCGCATTCTAAGTTTCCAACTTCTTGAAGCTTCATACAGTATTTGATGCGACCACAAAAACATTGATAGTTTTTAAAACGAGCATTTATTTGTACTTCACTTAAATTTGATGTTCAAATATTCCGCTATGCACTACTAAAATTTCTGGGTGAATATACCTGCAAATCGAACGAAAAACTGAATACAGCAGAAAAGTTGTTCATATCATCATGTACAGTATATACGTTATCTCTACAGCGACCACATTTTCTGCTTACTGGGAAAATAAATAACATAAACATGCTGAAAATATTGTCAGTATAAAGCTTCTTAGCAATATACAGTAGGTGGATAAATGGTCCGGATGTTTTTTAAAATTTGGCATTTTTGTAAATACAGCTAGAACCAATAATGAAATTAACGTGAAATAAAAACCATTAAAAATATAAAACTATGTTTATAAAGAATGTAAATTAATAAAATGATTGAATTACTAGAGTTAGATTAATCTGTGATCAAAAACACTGTATGCATCCGGACCATTTTTCACGGTACATGAAAAATAAAATTAGTACTTACTACTGTATGATGACAATTAGATTTGATAAGAGCGTTAATTTTAATTACCATACTATTTATATGCTTTTGATAGTCTTTCTTCGTAAAGGTGACCCATTGCTCTTCAGTCCTTTGCGGTAATTTTCAAATCCTTTTAGCTTTTGTTCGATATGACACCACGGCGAAAATAATATGCAATTTTTGGTTTTCTTGGTACAAATGTGCGAAAAATAGATAAAAAGTGACGGAAAAATGTGCAGCTGCTGCACATTCATGGCGAGAATGTGGCAAAATTTACCATATTTTTCTCGCTGAATTTTTGAAAAACATAACTATGCAGAAAATAGCCACATATGTGGGATGAATGTGCGAAATTTATACACCCTTACAATTATTAGTATTTCGCGTGCAAAATCATGTAAAATCTCAATAGTTTCCAATTTCCCCATGGAAATCAATTACTGGAATTACATCTCTGCGTTTTCCGTATATTTCATAAGGTATTTTTGCAACAGCCTGCGGAAGATACGCAATGAAATTATTACCCTCAATAATAAAATTAGCTTGTTTAGTTGTATGCTTTTGATTTTGTAGACAAGGTAGCTGTGATTAAGGTAAATTATGATCTCTGTTTCATCTGATAACAAATAAAAAAGAGAAACTCAATATGAAATAAACCATTACCGTTATAAATATTTAAATTGTCACCGATATAAGATCCTCACAAACAATATATAAACAGAGTTAAGCAATAGTTTAAGTCATATATAAAATATCCAGCGAACAAACATGTGTTTATGTTGTATGATTATTTTTACTAGGCTAATGATATTGAAATTAGAATAGAATGAAATGTATATAAAGAAGAACTCTTGGTGCAGTAAGATAGTTTTTCATCAGTTTTTTTTTAGACAATAAAGGAGACAATATTCTAGTTGACTTATTACCGTTTTATAATTTTTTAACTAGTTATCACTATCAGATCAACCAATTCACAGTAGCATGTAGTACAGTATTTAAGCTTTTCCGATCAAAATTATAAAATCTGATTTTTTAAAAATTTTAATGATCGAAAAACAATCAATGGCAACTAATTAATATATATATATATATATGGATATCTTAAAATGCTTAATCAGATGGTTAAATACTACATAAACTTAAGTTAGTGTATTATATAAAAGACAAGGACGAATTTCCCAAATTCAAACAAACAAAAAATTACTATTTTCCTTAATCATAACACTAAAAAAATTGAAGTATACAACTATTTAGAAGCTACAGTCTAATGTTGCAGGTCGTAAAAATGCTTGTAATAGTCCCTTTGGCTGTCACAAAGCTTTGGATAAAAAACTTATTATAATTCCAATCCCTCTGTTTTGTATATCTTTATTAAGTTACAATACATTATTTAATTTTATATATAGATTAAAATCATTAACTAAAAGGTAGTTGAAAGCTTGTTTGATTTCAAACAGTCAAATTTATGCGCGTAGATATTTTAAAATGTATACATTGAAAACGAACTATTAGGAATTCAGCCAGAAATACGGGGTTTCTCCCATTATATATTAAATTGATGGTTTGTATTATATTATAGGCAATATTGTTATAATAATTACTAACATTTTCAAGTTTTATGGATAGGTTTTTGATAGCAAATAGCAAGAAATTAAACCAATGACAGCAGCTATATTAAATAACAACACGATTTGTGTTTCAATTATATAAAATATAACCAAAAATTGGTTAAATGGAGGTTGAATTTGGGTTGATAAACGTTAATATTACAAGGATAATGATAGAGAAAAAGGATTTGCCTTCACAAATTGATTTCAGTGATGATAAAAAAGATAATTAAGTAGGGTATTTGGAGCTTTTATGAATTGGTTATATTGCATTTTGGAGCAACAAATGTTATAAATACAACAATTAGACTTTGCGATGGGGAAAAATATAGTTCCTACTTTGGATGTAAAAACAACTTTTTCGCAAATAACACAAAAATAAAAAAATATTATATCGAATAGAAGTATTTGAACTTTATATTATAGCATAAATTGTATGATTAATTGTGGTAATTTAGGGTCATAAGAATTAACTAAAATAAAAAAAAAATTAGTCAAAACAACATGAGATAGCTACAATTTCAACAGTGAAAGGCAACCTAATGATTTGATTCAATAAAGATGCACAACCTTGTTATGTTCAGATAATAAATTACAAATTTTACATCAGTTTATATTGAATTGTTAATCTCAATTTATGAGTTATTTCGAGCCATTTCAATTTCAAAGTGATTTTTTTTAGATTCACTTGCATTATTAATTCTACAATTTTATAACTAATTTATTTGTTCAAATTAATCAAAGTTCGAATGTAACAGTAATACGGGGCCTCACCTGAAGCTAAGAATACAACATCTCGACAATTTCTTCGCACATTTTACTGATTAATACCTATTTTTTATAATTCCTTGGAGAAAACAGCTTTTTTTTATAAACGATCCTTGCATTCTTCAATAATATTTCTTTCTTTCTCTGTGCTTACAATATAAGTATACATTTTCTGAATAATGTGTGAATAATTTTTTTTAGTATATTCAATTAGCATTATAAATCACTGTATTATATGTTGCGATGTAGCACTAGACTTAAAAAAATTGCTTACTACATCATACAATAAAACTGGTATTTCTGAAAAAAAATTTATTCTTATTTAATGCAAAAATAAGCGAGTTATTTTAAGGATTTAACTGTTAGTAATGCACAGTGAATTAATGATAAATTTGGGGTGTGATAATACTAACATTAATTCTAGATTATTCTATAATATCACCTCTTTTGAGATACAAACGTGGTAACAAAAGATATATAACATGTGTATATCAGTTATAAAATAAAATTGCTGATAGGAATAATTCGCACTTTTAGTCGGGTTTGAAGCTTTTTATTTTTTCATTGCATTGATGGCAAGTATGCAATATCCAGTTTAATAACACTAAATAAAATTATATCGAAATTGTTGAGATATATATAGATTTTTTAATATCTTATCAGGCTTAATTTTTGTTTTATCGCTTCAATATCTCTATAATTTTCTCAATGTTACATGCCTATCTATTTTTTAATCATATTTTCAATTTATCGGTCGTCCATTATGCAGTTCAATCAAGCGAAATGTGCTATTTTATTTTTCGACGTAATAAGCAAATTTATATATTATAATACAACATTTGACCCTAAATTTTTTTTATAGATTTTTAAAAATTAAAAACACATAAAGAATTTCGATGTATGCATTAATTTCAAAAGAGTGCAGGTTTTTGATCTCTCAATGCCTTTATTTTGCACCCGTTTTGCAGTAAAAATTGTGTATCGAATACTTTAACAATGCATTTTTATTTGTTCAAGTTTGTCTTGGCTACCATAAATGTTTCAGAAAAAAAAGAATTTTTATTAAACGAGGGTAAGATACCATTTATTTTTTACTTGTATCTTTTCTTCTTTTTTTTTCCTACCGTAAAGAATTACCAGAAATACTTATGAACTACAAATTGAAAGCCAACTAGTAAAAACGTACTCAGCATTGAATGGATAACCATCAGTAAACGTTTTGTACCAGAATCATCAATTATTTTTAGTGGATTTTATATGCAAGCGAGTATATTTAATTATTTGATAGTCACTCAGTCTATTTTTTTTTTATGTATAAACCTATACTATATACCACAAAACTATTTTATCCACTTCAAAAAAGTACAATGCAGAAAAGATAGTTTATTTATGGCTCTATCTAACTTGATTACTTTTTTTAATTTGATTCTCATGCTTTTTAGCTTCTTTAGCATTATTTTCTTTTTTTTCTAAGCTTATTTAGTTATTTCTTTTCTTTAGTAGAAGAAGGTTAGTCAAAGCAATGCATGCCCTACCTTTTACTAATTTTGTTGTTATTTAGAAATCTCTCTAACTATTTAATATGTAAAATATAACATAATGTACGTTGATACTAAATAAGTAAACTTTTTTGGTACCATTAATTAACAAGTTTATATTAAATTTAGGCCACTCCCGCTGCCTCTCCTCTCTCATTGTCTGTAATTGCTCCACTTTTTCCCTGCTGTACTTACGAAAAATGGCCTAAGTATAGAGTCAATTTTTTGGGGTGCAGTTTATACAACAGTGTAACGATTTAGCAAGACATGTACTATCTTATATAGCATCTTTTTATGTATTTTATTTCATTTGTATGTCATTTAATAAAGCAATTATTCTATTGAGAACCTAAGCTATAAAAAACCTAATTTTTACCATAATTTTTGAGCTGAAGCGAATTCTGGATCCTGCATATATTATTTTTGCCATATTCGATGCACAAATGTAGCGACTCAAAAAAATACACGTTTCTTTTTCGCACATTTTGTGACTAAAAAAATGCCACATTTGCTGCACATATGTGGCGATTGCTGCACATTATTTTCGCAGCGGTGTGAGTTTAACTTTAGTTTAAGGGAATGACATACTTGTTTAATTGGATTGAGATTTGGACATTAAGGTGGCTAACTGTAAGTTTGATTTGCGTTAAAGTTTTTGTCTTTAAACCTTTGTTTTGTGAGCTTTACGGTATATTTGGAGTCCTTATATTGCTTAAAATACATGTTTTTATAGTCAAAACCATATCAGTTTAAGGCACACTTCATAGTAGTTTAAAGGATATAAATGTAATTCCTCTTTTTCACGGTACCATCAGAAATTTGATAGGCATATTTAGGGCCATTATAAGTGACGCAACACCATCACATCATTAAGCTATCATTATGTTTAACACTAAGTTCCAAATAATAAAATTAAAGCTTATTATCTGATTTTTTCCAGCAATATTTGATGTCATTAGACCCCCAAATGCTTATTTTTGTTCCATCAGGAAAAACCAAGTATTGCAAATTATTTCTTGTCCAACTTTTATGAGCTTTGACCTAGTTCAGCCTTTTTGATCTGTGAGTGGCTGTAAAAAGAGGTTTTTTTTTTCGGCCTTGAGTCTAACCACTAAAGACGAGCCGAGTTTTAGACGAGCCGAGTTTTAGACGAGCTTGGTCAAAACTCGTAATGACGAGTCGATCCTTGTACTACACGAGCTCGAGCCGAGTTTTCAAAAAAGCTCGTTTTAGGAAGACTAGCTTTTGACTACTTCCCAAAAAGCTTGTACAAAAGACACGAGCTTTGTGTTATTTACATTTTATGGCAATTAGTAAATAATATAATATTACTAAACATCATAAGTTTGCCTTACTTTAGACATTTGTCACTTGACAGACAAAATAAAGCACTTCTGCCACATTTGAGTTTTTGAAAAGAGGTCAAAATCTCGTCTTCCTAAAACGAACCTCGAAAAAAGATCGGTGGTGTAAAACAGGCTCGGCTCATTTTACATATATGCCTACTTGAGTCCCATTGATTTGGGCAATTTAAGACATTTAAAGTAGCTTATTTCAGTTTCAAGACCATTTAGATAGGTTTCTACATCTTTTCTCGTTTTTGATTCACCAAGTACGATCTTTTTGGGAATATAATCCTAGATGTCGCACTAATTAAAGTATGTCTGTTATATCGTAACTAATAAGGATTACACAAGAGTAATAGGTGGGTTTTATTCAATGTAGAGAACGAGATTATATATAAAGGAGATCATCAAGTGGTACAAATAGTTATTAATAATATGACAATAACAATACCCTAAAAATACAACAACAGTAGAGCCATATCTATATTCTGATATAACAATCCGGACCATTTATCCACCTACTGTATGGTTAAATGTTTCTCAATCTGCTCATATTTTTTTATCAAAATTTTAAAAGTAAATGCAGAGAGTATATATCTAACTATTTCAAATATGAGTCAAGAAAAAGAAATATTTTAAAAAAAATTATTCATAATTTTGTTTTAGTTTGGTAAATTTATATAGGTTACAATAAATTTTAACATTAAATATAGCTGAAATTTATAATGCATAAGAATTCACTAGTAAAAAAGAGCCAACCAAGTAGACATTAACACATTACCAGCATTGTGGTTGTAACTAGCTGTTACTATTTATGATACAAAAGAAAACTTTATTGGAAAGAAAAACAATGTATAGAATATTTCTAATTTTACCGCACCACACGGAAAAAAAACAATTATCGTACTAACCTAATAAAATCTACCATTGTCATGCAACATATTGGATGATTAAAATGATATAACATACAAAAAATAAAGAGATGTTTAAAGGATTTTTTCTTTTTGAATTTAATAAATATATTTCCTTATTCCTCATAATGTACAAGAAACATTTGTAAATTCAATTTAAGTATTTGAATTCAAAAACTGTTTTACTATCTTGTTTCAATTTGCAATGAGTTATTCCATTTGTAACTACTATATTTTCTGATTTAAACATCCCCTACATACCATTGCATTGTAAAAAATAACAATTTTGACGAATTTTCTTCTAATTTTCATATATCTCAGGTGTGGCGGTATTTGAAAATAAGAACTTCCTGATGATGAAAAAATTGATAAAAACAATCCTAAATTTTTAAAATGCAAAACCGACATCAAAACTGTATAATAATTTGACCAACCTTATTAAGTTACCTCAACATGAAATTTAATTTTACATCTAACCATATAATTTTTGAAAACGTTTATCACCAAAAATTTTGTAAAAAGAGCAAAAACATAAAAATTAGTTTTTAGGGATTTTAAAAATACTTTCTTAATAGAAGTATACAGTTAGTGTTACAAATAAACAAAGCAAAAAAATACCTGTCATTTGAGGTATTAAATGCCACCCTAACTCTATTTTTCATAGAGTTATTAGCTTGCTTCGAAAAAGTCAATTTTTGGACGAGGGTATACAAGGGGAAAATTCATGATTTTCGGAAATAGATTTTATGGTAAAATATAATAAAACTAAGTAAAAGAACCATTTCTGGCTTATAAACTATATCTTTAGAAGGTTGCTATCTCGAGTTACAGTCCATTGAAGTTGCATTTTTGTACGCTTTTAATGGAAATATCTTTATAAATAATGTGTGAGTTTAATCGAAATTCTTGCTAGATTTATTATTCTACTTTATATATCTGTTTCGAAATATTATTATTGGAGATTGCTTTAAAATTGCAAGAGTTATCCACTCAAAAGTAGTTTTTACGGTAATTTTCGCGGCAGTTTAAGTTACAGTCGGCATGAAACGGAGTTTGATAATTTAGGCCTCATTACTGCAAGTTCGATATGTAGTAAAGAATATACTCTTTGATAGGATTTTTTGGTATAGACTTTAGAACAACGTTGTAAAAGTTATTCTAAGATAAGTTGTTTTCTCATATACCATATACTGTATCTATAAAAATTCCGCAAGGGGGCCTTTCCTGTTATACACGGGTTAACATAAACAAAGCCAAAACCTCTCGGCAATCTTGGAGTACTAGATGTTGTTAAATTACTAGCTGCTCTGTATTTCCGTTAGGTTAATTCATTGCTATAACCTTCAAACAACTCAAAAATTCAGGATAAAATGATGAAAATATCCATTAACAAGCGAAACAATGGCCAATATGCTAAAATGCCGTTATTCTTTCCTGCAAATAGATTCTCTGGTGTCCACAGACAGAGAAGGAATACGGTTGACATGATATAATACTCGCTTGACAATGTTCCAAAGAAATTTGGCATAGTGAAAATCGCTACTGCTACTGCAAGGATACTATAATTGATAACTGTTTTACGAGTTACTTCCTTAGTTCCTAAACTACCTTTAAATCTAAGGTCTATGACAATGGGAGACATTTAAACAAATTCGACATCAATTACTCAACTCACGGCTATCTGACTTAGAGACATTGTTCAAACACTTCCCCAAGCTAGTAAAAAGCTTGATCTACCAAAATTATAACATTCCAAAATTAGAAAATCTTTGACATATCTAGTATGCTTCAAGGTTCTGTAACTGGTTCCTGTCTATTAGCAACTAAAAATAAAACATAGCTTATAACAATATTATCACTGAACATAACATATTGCACCTCCACATATTTATCAGTTAATAATCATTTATATTATTATTTCTAATGGATCCCTGTCCATTAGATTTTATCACAAATATCTAATAACTATATAAACCCCTATTCGATCCATCTTAACAAATGGTACTTTTTACGTTAAATTTATTTCATACAAGTTTTGATAAATCAAACCTGTTGAAACAAATACACCGTCTCATAATGATCGGATTTTCGATAATATTATACTTAAAAACGAGTGCAATTAAAAAGACTCTGTAATTAATCGGTTCTTCAACTTTACAATAAAAATAAGATAGTGTTTATTTAGATATAAAAGTATTGCCTTGTATAATAGTTTAGTTCTCAGTTCCTGAGATACAATTAAGAGCGGTATTGAACTATCTAGATGTGTTTGAGAGTAATTTATAGATTGATGTTAATCAATCATAATTAAGCCGTGATTGTAGAGCTTGTAAATTGCCTTGTTTTAATGCTGCGCTTGCCGTGCCTAGATTGTGATTTGATATAATCTTGACAGCTATTTAAATGATTAACCACTGAGGCTGAAGAGTATGGTGTCATGTGATTTATCAAAAGGTAAACGTATAAAATTATTCAAATGAAAAAGTATTACCGTTTTATTATAAGCTTCCAGAGAGAGTTTATATACTAATTGGATGGGTGAGTTAAGTGTGAATGATAATATATAATTAGAATGAACATGTGGATATTGTGTGAATATAATAGAATTATACTTCTATAGTCCCATAGTAGCATGATGATAAACGCATGGAATGCTGCATTGTATGATTTGCATGTCAAACATCATGGTTTGACAAATGCTCTAAACTGGTAATTCGGTGATTCCTAATTCTGATAGATCACCATGATTTGAGTGGTCCGAGCCTTTTAATTGATTAGTTGAGAGTAACAAACTAGGCGTTTCTTATATCAGACTCCGGACTCGTTCTTTCATGTTTTAAATAGTAATCAATGGATTGTATGATCTATTGATTGTTTATAGAAGGGGATAAAGTATGATACTCGAAAAAATTACTCATATGAGAGCATCGACGCTCTCAAAAACTCGTCCAGGATGTCATAGTGATGTATTATAAATAACTCTCATAGACGCCAAGGGACGCTAACATTAAAAAATTTGCCCGTAGCAAGACTATTTAAAGAATTATATCTGCCTGCCAAAGTAGAGTTCTTCAGTTAAATACGCTTCGTTTAACTTAATAATAAAACCCCTTCGTTTATCTAATTGAATTTCTATTGTTTTTTTTTTATACAGTCGTGATTCGATTTAATGGACTCGTCGGTGGAAAAAAAAGTGTCCACTAAATCGAATTTTCCACTATATCGAATTTTACCGCTTACATAATAAAATGACCAAAAATAAAAATTGAGAATATGATTGGCTTCTAATTTTAATATTTACCACAAAAAAAGTACATTTTCTTTAAAACTTTCAAAGAATTGCCAATGAAAAGCATCAAAAAAGCCGCGGATCTGGTGTAAATTCTATATCAACCATTATCACTGAAAGTAAAAGATTAAAACTAACAAACGAGCAAAAAATAACTATTTGCTATTATAATAAAGCAAATCCAAACCTTGAAAAATATGAGTAAATACATACAAGAAACTTATATGGTAAATCCAAGAAAAAGCGTTATGAACGCGGCATTAGATCTGTATGAGAATCATAATTTAGCATAAATTTTTATTGGTCCAATGTTTAGTAATAAATGCTTGCCCAATCATAGCTTAATATTCCCCTGTTTTAGTGGACTGGTGGAACGAGGTAGTCCACTAATCCACTGATTCGATTTAGTGGATTTAAGCGGTAAAATTACGAAAAAACAACGGTGGAAAAAAATGTGTCCCATAAATCGAATTTCCCTTATTTTTGAGTCCACTAAATCGAATCACCACTGTATATTTTTTCCGTCAATATCTACAAATCTATAAGCATATCCGCAAATCTACACATTGATAAACATTTCTACACATTGATAAACATTTTGACTACATTTTTTGTAGAGGAAACGAGATTTACATTAGGCTTTTCTTCTTCAGATTCAAAATTTGAAATGGGTAGATACAGGTCCATTTTTGAGGCAGGTCCGAGGTCCGAGGATATCCTTTTTTTACACGTTTTTGACAATATCTCTACAAAAAATCAATATTTAAAAAGACTAAATTACATCTGACAAAGCTTAACGAGGTTTGTGGCATGAACAAAAAAAAAATGCTGCTCAATTTAGCAAATAGTTTGAAATGGGTTACAAAAAAGTCAAAAAAAAAGGCTGATCTATCAGAATTAGGAATCACCGAATTACCAGTTTAGAGCATTTGTCAAACCATGATGTTTGACATGCAAATCATACAATGCAGCATTCCATGCGTTTATCATCATGCTACTATGGGACTATAGAAGTATAATTCTATTATATTCACACAATATCCACATGTTCATTCTAATTATATATTATCATTCACACTTAACTCACCCATCCAATTAGTATATAAACTCTCTCTAGAAGCTTATAATAAAACGGTAATACTTTTTCATTTGAATAATTTTATACGTTTACCTTTTGATAAATCAAAGGCATCCAGAATTCTTTCATACTCAAACATGTTATAAAGCATTACAAAATAAATAAGTTCTATTATTAAAAAGTGCTGGTATAACTTAATTTCCTGTAGAGATATGAAGGACTGAAGTTTCTACTTTTTATATAGAGGGAAATTTCATTTTTTAATGTTCTACTAAATTTTTACTTTTTAGCAGTGATACAACATACGTGTAAAAATTTGAAACATTACCACTGAAAAAGTTATGCCAACTGTAAAAAATAGGGTATTTCTGGATACTTGTTTTTGGGTTAAAGTTGAACGTCTCAGGTACATTGGCATATAATTTTTTTTAGTGTTATTTAGTGAGAAAAAAGTAAATTAGAAATAAGAACTGAATACCAATTTTTAAAAAAAAATGCATTGAAATTTACATGCTTTTGCGTCTTTCGTGAGATGCATGATAAATTTAAAAAAGGAAATAGTATAGTACGATTAATTCATACCTATTTATCAGTGTCTATGGTACAACTTAAAGAATGTTCGAGATGAAATTAGTTATATTAAGAGAGCCCAACCCAATTTGAAGATTGGAAAGTAGTTAAATTCATGTTACTGTGATAAAATTAGACAAATATGGAAAAGGAATAATTGTAACTATAGACATACATAGTTTCATATTATAACGCCAGGTATAAGTAAAGGTATGTATACAGCTCATTTAATGAAAATTTTCATTCCTGAATATATGCGAATGAGTCGGTGTAATTAAGTAGTACGCTGATGAGATTGAGTTATTTTACTACAAGGTTATGTGTAAAGCTCATCTATATGTCCATAATTTCAAAACTAAGTGCTTGAGTTGTTTTCATGTAATCATAACTAATTTGGTATTGATAAACAGGGCGGACAGACCTGAGACAAAAATTGTTGGGATCGTACAGATATAAATAGCGTAGTATTAAAATACGAGTACTGTTGTCATTTTGGAATTATCGGAGGGTCAACATTATCAACAAAGTACGAGAGAAACGCATTTGGCATGTGAAACGATAAAGTATTGAGGAAGCTGGGAGCCACGGTATACAACATGAATAATCTGGCATAAATGACACCACTTTATGATGGTGATTATCCCCTTTTAAATATTCAAATGAGAAACTGTAACCTTTATGGGTATGAATATTCTTTCAATATAATTATTTAAAATATGAGATGATGGTATTTTCCATTTCATGTTTATGCTTTTGGGCAATAATGTCATATCATAAATATGTAATAAGCTTGGGCAAATGTATTGCTGATTTTCAAGTATACTATTTAAAACACATAATTGTTGAGCCATAATAGATGAATAATGATCGTACCACATTTGAAACGGTTCCTGATATTGTGGATACAAAGTTTTGCAGGTTAAGCATGTCATTTCATTTCCCATTTCCTGTTTGGCAGCAGTGACACACAATCGCATACACCTTGACCCCTGTTTCAAAAATTGTCATTTTCATATGATTGTGAAATCTAATTTTATAATATACAATTTAAATTAGTCACTGTCAAAAGGCTAATATTTGTTTCTTATTAATAGGATATGCAATTGTCATAAGCAAATGGACACTGACAGGTAAGACTTAAATTAAACGAGTACCCCTTTAATAGCTTCAAATTACTCAAGTTTGAACATGGAATTTTGAGAAGAATCTTTTCGATTTTATGTCTGGCCAATTATGCATATATCAGGAAGCAAAAACTCAAACATGGACTAGCGAATACATAATCGTTTTGAATTTCAAGTGAGGTTTTTTTTTTTTTTTTTTTTTTTCTTTTTTTTTTTCAACATTGTCCAAAAAAGTTAATTCAGCCAATTACATGTACTTTACGAATGTATTTGTATTATGCACATTAAATAATTTATATAGTTGTTGGAACTCAATGAAACAACAATTAGCTATTTCATGTAGATCTGTACTTTTCAACAACCTAAAAAGGAACTCTTTGGCGAAGGGTTATTTTTAACTATGGCTGACGCGTGCAGTGTACAACGCAATTTGCGGATATAACAATTTTCAGACTACAAAACAGAGAGCAATTGCCAGCGATTTACAAATTTTCAAATCTTAAACGTGAATAAACAATTGAATTATAATAAACAAAGATAACTAAAAACTAATTCTAAGAGAAGGTCTTTTTATAACAACATGAAACCTAAATGTTGATTACGATCGAGCCATAGTAAAAATAAGTTTTTAAAGTTCACCGGTCGTTTGATTTATCTTGAAGCCTTTTCAGGTTCAGATTAGGACAACTTTACCACGTGAAGTGTCTTGTTTTAGATGATCGATTAAAAATTCCATTATTTTCATGATGTGTTTTTGTTGTTACTGAATACAGTGAATAAGTATTCAATAACATTTAAATATGGCTAGAGTCTTTGGATGACCTTAAAAATATAACTAAATTAGACGAAATTATTTGATTCGCTCATTTAAACTATAATGGATCCGATTATCCATCCAAAGAAGTCTGGCTCTTTCACATTCATACTTTTTGACATTTATAAACATATTCGGTATCTGAAGTTATTTAAAGTATCAACTACAGCAAGTACCTCCCTGAAAGTCTTTTAATTATTGCTCGACAACGTAGGATAATTCCTAATTACTATAGATAAATCAAAATCCTTATATTGTATATGACACTTGAGCAATAAAATTACATGATATCATGATGAAAAAATTTTAGTACATGTTACACATATGAAATGGAATAATGGAACAATAATTTTTACAGAAAATTAAAATCGTTTGTATATGAATAGTTGTGATAGTATATTTGGCGAAATAGCAAAGATACTGTATACAACGTTAATCAATATGCATTCAAACATATTCTATCATTGATTAACTATTAGAGATATTATTTATTGCTTAGGAAAAACCCCAACCAAGAAGTACCCCACCTCTTCGTTTTTTTTTTCTATATTTTTATTATAACTTAGCCTATCCCTTTGATTTGAAATGCATCAAAAATCGGCGCTATTGGATAAATATCAGAAAATCATACATTTGAGATATGATTTATAATCATTTTAACGTTGTCACTATAATGAAATAGAAATCACTTTCTCAAGTAACCCGGAATTATGTACACATTTTCGTTGACTTTTCTGGAAATTTCCGTGCCTGGCGATACTAAAAATAAAAGAGAAAAAACCTGGTTTTATAATAACACAATTGATGACATGTTGATTATATTTATTTCATCGGTGCTACAATTCAACCGTAAAATGATACATAGCCTGTCGTCTTACTAAAGGTCCCTTAAATCTGTCTCCACATTTTATTGAATTCTAGGCAACCTCGGTTAAAGACTTTTTTTTTTTTTTTTTTTTTTTTTTTTTTTTTAAATAATTTTGTATTAATAATATATGTTGTGCAGTGATATATCACAGTATTTACGTATTTTCTTAATTTTAATTTTAATTTTTTTTTTTTTTGTAAAAATAGTAACATTGCTTAGCAAATTATGGAACTTTCTCTTTCAACATCAAATAATACATGTATAACAATGAAATCATTAAATCTTTTGTATTTCTCGGTTTTAAGAATAGGTCACAACTAATAAAAGATAAGATTTTGTATTCATTTCTTGGAATAGAAATCAGGGTCATGTCCAGTGTTGTTTGGATGTAGCCAAGTAAATTGAATTTAATTTGTTTTTCTTGGTAATCCCAAAATACTTTGTTTTAGTCTAATTCGCGCCACCGCGCAAAACCACAAGAACACAAAAAGTTTTATATGGTAAAAAGAAGCATGAATTTATTTTATTAAATAATGAATTTACAAAAAGATTAATGTTGGTATACTTTATAAATATGAAAAGAAGAGAAAGAAAGAGAAAGAAAGAGAAAAAAAAAAAGAGAAAGAGAAAGAGAGTATGTATGTATGTGGTATATTAAAAAATTATAAAATGTAAAAAAGATGTTTGTGTAAAGAATTAAATCATATAACCTTCCATAATATCTGTACGGAGAATATCACGATTACCATCTCTGTAACGTACCATCCAACGACCATCAGGTAGTTTAACATAGAAATTAGAGTAGGGAAATTCATTATTTTTACAATATGTTGGACTAAATGGAGGAATCATCATTGGAGCTGTTGTATTTTCTGATTGATTGACTAATTGCTTTATATGACGTCTTGAAGCAGACGAGGATTCATCTTCCAGTACCTCTACAGTCTTTACTGATGCATCTGATAATGTGGAGTTACTGTAATTTCCTGTTGTTTGACGAGAGAAATCACTATGTCTTCTTTTAGCACTGCAATTGCTACTTCTACTACTACGAGATGTATGGAACAAATTGCTAATTTTTGACCAAAATGATTTATGAGATTTTGTTGAAGAGTGTGATGAGGATGCGATTGATACTTGACATGTATGGTTGATCATTTTATGCGTTTCGTAAAAGAAAAAGAGATATGTATTATAAAGAAAATAACATTTCAGGACTTTTCTTCGAAAGGCTCAGTATTGACTCATATTTATATACTTTTTTTTTTTTTTTTTTTTTTTTCTTTTTGTGATTTTACACGGATAAATATAGACCTTGTGCCCAGCCAATCGAACATATAATGGAACCGCCACTTGAGACCATGCTTACACATTTTTTTAGATTAACTCCTATTATAACTCCATTTAAACACTGTTTCGAAATTACAAAGAATTTTTATTTAAATTAAAATAATCTTTTTATAATTTTTGCTTGGTTTCGATTGTCTGTACACTTTGAATAATATCTCCAGGTTTGAAATCATCGAATCCTTCAAATGACATGCCACATTCCAGGCCCTTTTTTGCTTCTTGAATATCTTTCTTAACTTGACGAAGCGCATTAAGGTCACCTAAATAAGGAAATTTTATATGATGAGGCTTTTTTTTAATGTAAAATAAATAATTTAATGCTTTACCTTCCCAAATAGTCTCTTTATTACGCACAATTCTCACTCTACTATTTTTGTGAATAACACCGTTTGTAACACGACATCCGGCAACTGGTTTTGTCTCTCTTCCTTTTGTATTAATATCAAATACTTGTAATAATGCAGCTTCACCTGTAACTTGTGTTGATAAAATAGGTGGTAGCATATCGCTAAGCTGATCTTTTACTTCTTCTAAAAGTTTATAAATGATTGAATATGACTTTACCGGGACTCCAATCTTGGCTGCCTCGGCTTGAATACGTTTATCTGCTTTAACATTAAATCCAATAACTTGGCCTTCACAAGCTGCGGCTAATTGCACATCTCCTTCCGAGATATTACCTACACTGCTATGTATAACCTTGACTCTGATCTGTTTATTTTGAAGTCCTGCAAGACAATCAACAACGGCCTCCACTGTACCACTTACATCACCTGTCAAAACAAGTTAAATCAAGTACAAACACGTGAGGTCACAACATTAGATTACCTTTCACTACGGCTCGGAGCTCAAGCATATCTTTCTGCGCATCATCATCACTGTTTTCCTCTTTAAGATTGGCTTGAATTACACTTAATCTTTTACCTAATGATTCTGGTAATACTTCACTAAGACCTCTTTGATACATGTACATTTCTTTTTTATAAGCTTTTTCTGCCATTCTTTCTTGTTCTAATTGTTCTCTTTGATGTCTACGTTTATCATTAATAACTTGTAAATCACGGAGTTGTTGCTCCCTTTGATGTCGTGCAACACGATTATCTACAACAGTTTTGGCGAAGTTCTATTTATATACATTAGGTGAGGTGGGATAATAATATTATAAAGAATTACGTACTTCATCCGTAGCAGTTAACATTTCATCACCGGCGCTGGGAACATCTTTCCAACCGATGACCTTAACAGGCATACCTGGGGTAGCTTCTTTAACAGGTTTACCTTGATAATCTGTCATTGATCTGACTTTACACCAAGTTTGTCCAGCGACAACAACGGAACCAGCTTTTAATGTACCTTGTTGAACCAAAATAGTTGCAACGTTACCTCTACCCTTTTCAATTTGGGATTCAATGACAACGCCTTCCGCTGCCCCAGAGTTTCTATCGGCTTTCAATTCAAGGATTTCTGATAATGTCACAATAGTCTCTTCAAGTTGATCTAAATTTTTACCAGTGAGACCTGAAACTTCAACGCAAGGTACATCACCCCCGATTTCTTCTAAATGTACATTATAACGAGCTAATTCTTGTTTCACTCTAGATGTATCTATACCAGGTTTATCGCACTTATTAATAGCAACAACAATAGGCACATTAGCTGCATGCGCATGTTGAATTGCCTCTTGTGTTTGAGGCATTACTCCATCATCGGCAGCTACAACAAGTACAACAATATCTGTAACTTGAGCCCCTCTTTGACGCATGGCAGAGAAAGCTGCGTGGCCAGGTGTATCTAAAAAGGTAATTGTTTTTTTTGAAGGTAATTTGACTTTATAGAAACATTTAGCAAAATATTATTAATAGTATAATTTTGTTTTTAATTTACCTGAAAATGCACCAATATGCTGAGTAATACCACCTGCTTCGCCTGCTGCAACAGATGTTTTACGAAGTGTATCTAATAATGTAGTTTTGCCATGATCGACATGTCCCATAATTGTAACAATTGGGGGCCGGTCCATTAATAAGCTGGGATCAACAGGCGCTGATCTATTTGTGTTGTAAAAAGAATGTGTTTAAACTACTATTTATGTATATATGTTTGTTTATTTCTTTTTACCTTGGAAATAGATCAATTGATTGTCTTGAATCAACGATAGGGTTCATATCTAATTGCATTGCGATAAGACTTGATTCATCGGCATTGAGCACTAAAAAAAAGATAATGAATTAGCTCCTAAAAAAAATGTGTTGCTTGCTCATGCTTCAAACTTACTTCTATCATGCGAAGTGTTTCCCATTTCTAATTCCTCCATAGTTCTAATTAAATGCTCTATGATTTCATACGTATGTTACTAAAGATAATTCATGCATAATTATAATTTAACTTACCAATTCGAATACCCAAAATTCTTGAAAGATTAGCAACATTGATAATTTCGGGAATATAGACATCTTTCATTTGATTGCTTTGCTCCTCCTTTTCCTTGGCTTTTTGTTTTGCTTTTCTCATTGCAATTTGTTGACGTTCTTTTTCTTCTTCCTTTGCCATAGATGCTAATTCTTCTTCTCTCTTTTTACGTTCTCTCTTTTGTGCTTGAGTTTCTGCTTTTTTGAGAGGCGGCTTTGAAAACTTATTTACATGGCGTTCATGCATTTTGTGAGTTTCTCCTGCATGTTTTTCACTATGAAAGTCTACAGGTCGACTCCAATCTCTTTTAGGTGCTACTCGTTTGCCGTTTACAGTGTCAGTAGTTGTTTTATTTTGAGAAGGACGACTCCAATTAGTTTTAGCTAAACCTTTATTTGGCTTTTTTCCTCCGGCTCCCACGGTAGTAGTTGTAGGCATACCTAATCCTCCTCCATTTGCTGATGTCTTGACAGGTTTGCTTCGCTCTTCTTTTAATAAACGACTTGCTGTTTGGAAAAACATGGGCCTTCCCATCCAATTTCTTTCTTGTCCTGCTCGTCCATAGCCAATTTTGGTGGATGGTTGGATCAACAATTGCAAAACCTTTCGACTACTCATCATTAATAAAAGTTTAAAAGAGTAATAGTTTCCACCCCTTTCATTAACGCCTGTTACATGGGCGATTGAGCGTGGTTTTCTCCCAAAAAGTTCAATAACCTGGGGAATGAACCTAGTCACTTTGTGACCGGATACATGCATTCCTTAACGATATTCTATAGTCTATTATTGCCATTATTACAAGTTATATAGAGTTTTGAAAGGTTTCCTCCGAGACAATACAGGACTAAGGTATTGTAAGTATTTCTGTGGTGTCTTTTGATACAAAATCGCATGAAAAACATGAATAAAAGTACGAAGATTAATGAGACATCATGCTGATGCTTAAAATACATCAGTTGCTGTATGGCACGCATTGCATGACAGCAGTATAAGATTTTCTTTTTATTTAGTGTATTGTATTATTTGAGCCTATTTCTGCTATATTACTTAGCTAATCTCGAAAACAATCCTTAAACGAAGAATAGTTGATAGAAATGTCAAAACTCGTTTTAGATCGGCGATTCAATAGTAGTATATGTACCCATTTCTGAAATGAGTGCACTACTTGCATTAGCTGTATTAATGGAAAATAAAATATCAAAATAAATTAAACGCAATATATTATATGATTAGTTGCATTGAAATACTTTTATTAATTTTTAATGGTAGGGAAAATTCTTTGAAGTATAAAGCGGCAAATTAAAGTTAGTAAATAGAGAACTTTGTTCCGATCTGTCAAAAAAGGTTAAACAATGTTTAACATTGATAAAGCAATGCAACTTGATATAAATAAATCGATTTGCTGTATTTTACGTTTATTTCAAAAGAACACGGTCAATTAATGCAAAACTTTAAATATCATTCAAGCAGAAAAAAAAAACTTATCCTATGAAAAAATAATGGTCGGAAAAACTTTTCAAGGATCCGTAAACACTGGGCAAGATTACGTATCTTAACATTTTAGGATTTGACATTAATCAGCAGTAACCAGGGTAACTTGTTTGATCTACTTGAAACATGAAGGAACCTCGGCCCTGTCTGTTTGTTTGGTTGAGATTGTTTAATATGGTTCAAAATCTTGAAAGCTTTGTAATATCAACAATACTATCATTGTCTCAATTACATTTTTTAAGTCGTGTATTTGGGTATAAATTAGCTTTGTAAATATCTCACCAAAAAAGACTAACTGAAGAAGCTATGACTAGATTACCCATCGGGCCATATTTAGCCGTGCAATTTTATTGTTTTTTTGCTTATCAAGTTTGACATATTGTCACATGAAACTTACTTTATCCTTAAAATAAACCCCTCTGTAACATGATCGATTAAAACATGGTGTTTTTTTTTCTCAGTCAATCCAAATGAATTAGACTCATTTCGCAACATTACTGATTATGTTAAATGAGATCAAACGTGATGCTTACTCACACATGACATTTGGTTTTCGAATAGATAACAAATAAGCAATAGAAGGAAGTTTTGATTAGCTTTTCAAGTTGTACTTCAGATATTTTATTTTATAAATTATGCTTTTCCAAGTACAAAAAATCTTTAATTTAGTAATATGTATTAGTTTATGTTATCAATCAACTCCAAGTGTTCACAGTCACCTTGTCCGGTATTTCTTCATGGCGCAATTGCGAAAGAAAAATGAGGCTTGAAAGGATAGGAAAAAGTTTACCTGCCAATACCGAATACAACTTTTGGTCAGCCTCAGTATATAATAATGATATACGATTTTAATATCCCATACCCAAACAATAGCGATGCTACAGAATTGCAACGTATAGAAAAAATATTAGACAGACTTGATTCATGTAAAAGTTAGCCTTCCTTATTTGGATTATGCTTTTCAATTAACATCATCATATATATGTATAGTTGAGAATAAAAGCACTATTGCTTTAAACTTGTCTTTAGAAGGCAATTTAGCAGAAGTCAAGGTGATAACTCTTATAATATTTTATAAAGTTAGCATGTCCTCATTTTTTAAATTTTAGTCAATTGTTCCTGTAGCTTCACGAAAATTCATTAACATGCAACAATTAACAAGAGTTACTTTACTAGTGGAAGATAGCAAAAAGAACTATCAACTTGTAAGTAAAATATCAATTAGCAAATGATGTACTCTAAAAAAAAAAAAACTAATTCGTCAAATAGGCTGCAAGTTCAGCATACCCAAAGATTGATATTTTAGCTGTTCGTCCTACAAATTTTGATATTTGTAAGCATGCTTGTCAAACATTAGAGGTTGATTTGATCTCATTGGACTTAGCTAAATCTAAAGCATTGCCAGGATTTGTTGCTGCACAAGTAGCTGTTAATCGAGGCATATTTTTCGAAATCTGCTATTCACAATCATTTAGAGGTAACTTCATTGTGCACATTTAATTTTTTATGCATAAACTGATGACTCCCTTTCCAAAAATAGATCCAAATAAAAGATTTTTATTTTTTAATAATGTGAAGAGATTAGTAGAAGTAACAAGAGGTCATAATTTGATATTTTCCAGTGAAGCAATGAGAGCACTGGATATAAGAAGGCCTGCCGATCTTAGAGTATTGTAAGTGCTGTTGATTTAGTTTTATATTCAAAACTCATTCATATATGTAGAGGAAGCATGTTTGGTATGACACACGATCAAATCGAAGCTACAGTTACCATCAATTATCCTAGATTACTAAAGAGAGCTGGTAAATTTGCAATTAGAAGAACCATTCTAAAAAGTTATTAAGCTTTTTTTTTTTATAGAAACTCGAAAACTCACTTATAACGCAACTATTGCTCTTGACAAATCGCAACTTTTTGCCGAACCATTAGCAGCGAACGAAGACGGTTCTTCCTTAAAACGTAAAGATGCAGGTCAATTACAATCTAAAAGAGCTGCCAAACGAAACAAACAACAGAAATAGAACAAATAATTTATATGAAACAAAATAAAATACCTCCTCTTCTTTTTGTGCATAACTGAATGCTATCAAATGCTTGTATATTTCCATCCCTATCTAAGGTACCCTTTACATATCCATTATTTAATTCGTTTATTGTACTACAGTAATATATAGAACTTCAATAATTTTGTCGAAAAGCTCTTGGAAATCCTCTGAATTAAATTATGGTATATGTGATACTACGGTTCAAAAACCTTCTAAAGTCGTTGCCTTTTTTATGAAGGTTTGATTATATAAGGGCGTACCTTCAAGTTTTCTTGAAAAAGCACGCACTATTAAATGTTACACATTTTAATAGGTCAATATGGTACCAGTAATTTTTAATATATACCTTAGACACTGCTAAATAGATATGAAATGGTCGCATTATGTTACATATTCCTAAATTTATTTTAGATCTTACGAAAGACTCAAAAATACATAAGATCAGCGCTTTTTATCTTCGAAAACTGGGTCTTGCCTTTCATTGCTGCTCTGTTTTCTTTTTCATTGAATAATACCTAATACAAAGAAAAAATGTACGTCAGTATACCTGAGATGCTTAACTTTAATTTAAAAACAAGTATCCGAAAATATCCTATTTATTGCAGTTGGTATAACTTTTTCAGTGTTAATGTTTCATGTTTTTACACGTATTTCACTGCTAAAAATTAAGAAACGTGAACCTTCGTATCTCTACAAAAAATTAAGTTATACTAATACTTTTTAATAATAAAACTTACTTGTTTTGTAGCGCTTTATAACATATTGAAGTATGAGGAAAATTTGAGTACTTTTTTTTTTCCTTTTTTTAACATTTTTTGTAGTAGATTTCACAATATTTATCAAATTGAGTAGCGGTTATTTTTTGTTTATGTTATAGAGCTTAAGGAGCTCTATCAGCTCCATTTTAGTTTTTTTAAAAATATTAATTTTTCGTCAAAATATTTTCAAAATGCTTAAAAAAAGAATTTCCTTGGTTTAGCCTCCAAAAAAGACGAATATACCCTCCTTCAAAGTTTTGGATTTGAAAAAAAAAAAAAAAAAAAAAAAAAAAAAGAGTTGACAAAAACCCTGTTTTCTCCACGAAAAATGTAGCTAAAAAGTTCGTCAATAGCTTGATTTATAGCTTATTTCGCTACGCATTATTTCAAATATTTAATCTTACAATATGCTTATAAAACGTGGCCTGTATCTTTAAAAAACCTCTAAAATTTCAATTGCATTTTACGCAAAATTTAATCTGAAACGTTTGTTCAATTTTTTTTTTATCAATTGCAGAATTTTAAGCTGTACGAAAACTATTTAATACGCTATATTGGTTCATTTTGCAGTTCATGAGCTTTTGAACAATGTTGTTTTTTGGATCATTTTTGAATCAATTTGTCACACTAGGGGGCCAAAATGAAAACAAATTTGTTCAAAACAAATTTTAAATTTTCAGACATCCAATAACATTGAAGGCCATTTTGGCTCCCCTAAATAAAACAAAAACAAATTTTAAAACAAAATAACAAAATAACAAAATTTGCATGAATTTTTTTGATAACAATATTATCACCCTTCTTATTCTTCTAAAAACTATATAATAAAATGCCAAAAGCTCAACAAGGAAAGCGTGTTACTCGTTATAACAAAAGTAATGAGAACAACTCATCAAAGATTAGGGGAGAGTACATGCATTGGGAGAAGCGCGTTGCAAAGCAACAAGAAAAAAAACTGGTAGACCTTTCGCTTGACGTTACGCTCAATGATAATGGAAAACTGTTAAAAAACTGTCTAGGAATCAACATGGGAAAGAGGCCTATTGGCGTAACGCCTCTAAAAAGATTGCCGAAGACATTGCGCTATAAGCATCAGTATATATTCTTACAACTAATATCAAAATTTTTGCTTAATTTTTTGCTGCTCTGTTCATTATCGTAAAAGCCAAGACGAGTAAGAGCGACAATCATTTAAAATTTGGTATGTCTTTGTGGATGCCCGCTTCTAGTGACAAAGACACTGTCGTCTTTAATAGCATTAAACAGAGCATCAAACGATTTCTTACTCATTCTAACTTCTCTTTTTAATTTAACCTCTTCTTGTTTCATGAAATTCTCAACAAATTTCACGTCGTCAACTACAATTCTGCTCCTGTACACCTTAATACTTCTCGAGAGAAGGTACCTTTGACTTTCATTTTATCCAAATACTTGGTCTCAGGATGTTCGTCAATGAGCTTATCGAACATTTCCTCGAGATTTCGGGTACTCAATTGGATTTCTCTGTGAGATTCGGGTTTTCTTTGTTGAGATAAACCCTTATGATCTGTAACGAGACTCATATCATTCATATGATTTACAAGATCGATTATTTTAATGAACTTTTTTGTTTTGTCAACTCTGCTGACTTTGCGAGCTCGAAGAATATCATTAATATCTTGTTTTACAGTTGTTTTTTTCATTTGATTATGAAGGTATAAAGACCAAGTAACATTTATTGAAATTTGTTTTTAAATTTGTTTTACCTCCGATTGTTAACAAATGTAAAGTTATAAAACAAATTTTTTGGTACGTCTTATTGGATGTCTAAAATTTAAAATTTGCAGTTATTTGCTTTTTTACCTAAGATTAATATAAAGTTGTATCTTTTCAATAAAATCTTCATATAAAAGAAGAGCTTTTGCAGCGAATATAGTAGTAGTTTTTTTCAAAAAAAGTTGTATTTTATACCTCATTTTACTCTTTTTTTCCTGTATGATTTATCAAATGGTAAACGTATAAAATTATTCAAATGAAAAAGTACCGTTTTATTATGAGCTTATAGAGAGGGTTTATATACTAATTTGATAAGCGAATTAAATGTGGATAATAGTATAATTAGAATAAACATGTGGATATTGTGTGAATATAATACTAGAATCATCATGCTTCTATAGTCCCATAAGTAGCATGATGATAAACACATGGAATGCAACATTGTATAATTTTCATGTCAAACATCATGGTTTGACAAATGCTCTAAACTGGTAATTCGGTAATTCCTAATTCTGATAGATCACTGTAGTGTCAAATCGATTTTGCGGCTCAGTCAGTATAGGTTTTAAGCTATAATAGGAACTATAATTTTGATTATCTCGACGACAAATCAATATTTTTTGATGAAACAAAAACAGTAGAGTAGCCCCCAATAGAAACTATTTTTTTAACAGCAAAAAGCAGCGTTTTAATTTCGCGGCTCAATCTTTTTCAACCAATTTTAGATCAGTTGAGTCGATAATGTGTGATTTATCAGAATTAGGAATTACCGAATTACCAGTTTAGAGTATTTGTCAAACCATGATGTTTGACATGCAAATCATACAATGCTACATTCCATGCGGTTATCATCATGCTACTATGGGACTATAGAAGCATGATTCTATTATATTCACACAATATCCATATGTTTATTCTAATTATACTATTATTCACATTTAATCCACTCATCTAATTAGTATATAAACCCTCTCTATAAGCTCATAATAAACGGTACTTTTTACGTTGAATTTATTTTTAAACTAGTCTCGATAAATCAATGTGTAATGAGCCAGCGCGCCTCAATTTTAATACTAGCTACTCGATTTTTGAACATATATCAATGGCTTGTAGAGGAGAGGTACATGTTTGTTAAAAATTTGATATTATTATCACACCCAATATTGGGCGAAAAAACTCGAAAACTATCTGAAATCTACTTTTTACAACTGTAAAAAAAACTGAAAAAAAACCCTATCTCGCCGAATTTCAATTCAAATAATTTTGAATTTTACATGAGAGTAGGTACATATTTCGGCCACAATTGCATAAAAGAACAATTTTCATAACCTACTGTTGTTGAGAAAATAGTTATCAAAGTGCACATATGCCTTGCTGTACGCTGTTATTGAAAATGATTAAAATGCAATCTCTATAAATATTAATTTAAGTAAACCGCCACTCTACATAAATATTGTTGCAATTTTTTGCTACACTCATCCCTAATATTAACTTTGGTGAGCCATTGTACATTCGGTAAACTCGAACATAATAGGTTGGTTACCTGTCATTTTATCTACAGTGTTGTATTCCACCAAGCATCATACCTTATCGCCTTCTATAACCAATCAATAGATTATACAATCCATTGATTACTATTTAGAATATGAAAGAAGTCTAGAATTGGATATAAGAAACGCCTAGTTTATTATTTCTCAATCAATTAACCAAAAGGCTCGGACCACTCAGATCATGACACCATACTCTTTAACCTCAGCGGTTAATTATTCAAGTGACTGTCAAGATATATCAAATCACAATCCAGGCACAACAAGCGCAGCATGGAAACAAGGCAATTCACAAGCTCTACAATCAGGGCTTAATTATGATTGATTAACATCAATCCATAAATTACTCTCAAACAGATCTAATAGTTCAATACCGCTCTTAATTGTATCTCAGGAACCCAATACTAAATCATTATAAAAGGCAATACTTTTATATCTAAATAAATTTTATCTTGTTTTTATTGTACAGTTGAAGAACTGATTAATTACACATTCTCTTTTATTGTACTCTTTTTTAAATATATTATCGCAAATCCGATCTTATATAACATACAGTCAAACCTCAATTTAAGGGCGCTCGTGGTGGTTTCTTTTAAAAAATTCCTTATATCGAGGACCTCCCTTACACTATGGGAAAAAACGCGAAAATAGCAATTTTAAAATTTGCAGTTATTAATTTCTTTACACAAGATTGTTATAAAGTTATACATTTCCAATAAAATATCTTCATGTAAAACAGTTTCTGCAGCGATTGTCATAGTAGTTTTTCAGAAAATTTGCAGTTTGTATCTCATTTTACAACTTTTTTCCAGTGGTGTTAAATCAAATTTAAAACACCGATCAACTTCAATTTAAGAAAGGAATAAAGGTATCTTATATAATTACACCACATCCTTAATCCATGATATACATCATATGGAAGCAATCCCGTTTATAAAAAGGCGTGGCAAAGTATGTTTCATTATAATACATATACACATTAACAATCTGAGAAAATTTTAATTTTCTTTTGGATTGTAGTATATTTGTATTTAGTCTAATATTTGAGAGAGGTAAAAAATGTTATTGCGTGAATTTAATAGAATTCACCGTTGCCATGCAACATATTGCAAGATTAAAATGATAAAAATCACAAATAACAGGATGTTCAACGAATCTGTTCTCCTTGAATTTAATAAATAGTGTAATTCCTCATTCCTCATAAATATACAAGAAACTTTTGTACATCCAATTAAAGTGTTTGAATTGAACAAAACTATTTTACTACCCTGCTTCAATTTAGAATGAGTTATTCCATTTGCAACTACAGTACTATATTTTCTAATTTAAACATTCCCTACATACAATTGCACTGCAAAAAATAATAACTTCGGCGAATTTTCTTTGAACTTTCATACATCTCAGGCCTGGTGGCAGTTTAAATCCAGAATTTTCTGATGATGAAAAAATTGGATAAAAACGATCCTAAATTTTTAAAATGCAAAATTGACAGCAAACATATATAGTAACCTGGCTAACTTTATTAAGTAACCTCAACATAAAATTTAATTTTGTATCTAATGGTATATTTACTGAAAACGTGTATCACCAAAAATTCTGCCAAAAAAGCAAAAACATAAAAAACAGTTTTTAGTGATTCTAGAAATACTTTTATTATAGAACTTTAAATTTAACGTTGCAAATAAATAACACAAAAAAATACCTATTATTTGAGGCATTATTTGTCATTCTAGCTCTATTTTCCATGGATTTATTAGCTTTCTTCGAAAAAGTCAAATTTTGGACGAGGGAATACAAGGAAAAAATTCATGATTTTTCAAAATAGATTTTATGGTAAAATATAATAAAACTAAATGAAGGAATTATTTTTGGCTTATAAACTATGTGCTTAAACGTTTGCTATCTCGAGTCATAGTCCATTGAAGTTGCGTTTTTGTACGCTTATAATGGATATATCTTTTTAAATAATGTATGAGCTTAATTGGGATTTTTGTTCATTTTATTTTCCTCCTTTATATATCTGTTTTAAAATATTATTCTTTGAGATTGCTTTAAAATTGCAAGAGTTATCAACTAAAAAATAAATTTTGTGGTAATTTTTTTTTTGGTATTTTAAGGTAAATTCCGGATAAAGCGGAGTTTGACAGTTCAGGTCCTATAATTTGAGCCTGATATGTAGTAAATGTGTTTTTTGAAGGGGTTTTCTGGTGCAATCTTTAGGGCGATGTTGTAATAAGTATTCTAATATACACACTCTGACCTCCTGTATGCGCTCAGAGCACATGGATGTGCTCAAATGAGATGGTCAATAGACTCATAAGGTCATCGATGCGCTCATACGAGAACATCTCAGATATTGACCGAAAAATTAATCAATATAAAGTTAAATCAATCCACTTTTGACATACCATTAACTTGTATTTTCGATATAGATTTACGCAACTTAATCGTACTACAGTCGAACCTCAATTTAAAGGCGCCCATGGTTTCTTTTAAAAACTCCCTTATATCGGGGATCTCTGTTGTATTCCACCTGCTACAAAAACGTAATTAAAAAAAGCAGAAATGGGAAATACAATTATAACTCTTCTAAGTTTATTAAAAGTAAAGCAAGGATTCATCAGTTCGATGGATCATTGTGGTATTTATATTAAATGTCTAATTTAAATTACTAATGCAGTAATTTGATTTTCTCTATGCTAAAGCTGATGGGAAAAGGGATCAGCAATTATTAATTCAAGTTGTACAATCGTCTATAAATGTATATGGTATTTTAAATTGTAGTTAAGTTTCTATAATTCATGTTCCTGGTTTTCACACCAGATTTATGTTATTAAGTACTAATTCAATTTGATATGTGAAAGTCTGCCAGTAGTTCACATCACCACCAAGTACCATACTTTATTGTCTTCTATAACCAATCAATAGATTATACAATCCATTGATTACTATTTAGAATATGAAAGAACAATTCTAGAATCGGATATAAGAAACGCCTAGTTTATTATTTCTCAATCAATCAACCAAAAGGCTCGGACCACTCAGATCATAACACCATATTCTTCAACCTCAGCGGTTAATTATTCAAGTAGCTGTCGAAATATATCCAATCACAATCCAGGCACAACAAGCGCAGCATGGAAACAAGGCAATTCACAAGCTCTACAATCAGGGCTTAATTATGATTGATTAACATCAATCCCTAAATTACTCTCAAACAGATCTAATAGTTCAATACCGCTCTTAATTGTATCTCAGGAACCCAATACTAAATCATTATAAAAGGCAATACTTTTATATCTAAATAAATTTTATCTTGTTTTTATTGTACAATTGAAGAACTGATTAATTACACATTCTTCTTATTCGTACTCTTTTTTATGTATACTGTATAATTGCAAATCCAGTCATTATACAACAAAATTACTTATACATTAGATAAACTAAATTGACACTAGCACTATATAACAATATGATAGTTTAATATTATAAAAGAGCGTTTACCGTTATAAATTCATGAAATAAAACCAGAGCATTTCGAGTGTTATTTTTTCCTGCAAAATATACGCTCATTTAAACCTTTGAATTGGATGTGTGTTGTATCAACAGATGTTTATGATAAGATAATGACTTCGTTTAGATTGGTAGTTCTTTTATAGTAGTAAGGAACATGCTACAAGATAGATGTAATAAGGAACATCAAAGTTTATTAAGTGCAACCAAGATGCTGTGCTAGGTAACACTATTTAATTGATATATGAGCTGATTAATAAAGTAGTCTTAATCTACAACTTATAGATCTCGTATATAAAGACATGATTAATAATTAATAAAGAATCTTCAGTTTTTGTGTGTAATTTACTTTTTAAAGTTCTCTTTATTTTAAATTATATATTTTTTCTTGCAACAATATTTATCTTAAATCTTGTGGCAATTCACTGTGAGCACATCCTCGGCTTTATCCTAGTTCGATGAGCACATCCATTTACTAAGAAAAACGATGCTCATATGAGAGCATGGATGCTCTCAAAAACTCATCTGGGAAGCCATAGTGGTTACACAAATACTGAAGAGAATCTTTATTTATTATCAATATTTTGCCCTATTTTTATACAACTCCTATGTATTATTATTATTCATTAGATTAATATTTATTTACAATAGTAAAATAGCATATATTTGATTCATGCATACTTCATATACCTGAAATCTATCAAATATATCCCCACTCTATGATCATTCCTTAATAAGAATAAATTAAGAGCGTTGTCATAAATTAATTAGTAGTTTACTTTTTCCCAATAAAGATTAAAAACCCAAAGGTTTTTTATCATAATAAGTTGTGGACGCAACATGAAGTGTTTCAGATATTTTTTGAAATTTTTTATAAAATTAAATAATGGTTCAAAGTTGAACTTTGAAGTTACACTTAGTGCGCAGCAAATATGTGAAAAGTATATCTTGATTTCATTAGCTAACTACAGTTTTTAAAGGGTTACAACACAATTTTAAAAATGAAACCTGCTATTTTCTGCTAGGAAATTTCAAATTTTTTATAGGCCATTATATCTCTGCAAAAAATTAAGATATACTAGCATTTTTTAATGGTAAAACTTACTTGTTTTAAAATACTCTATAACATATTTAAGTATAAAAAGATTTGAAGCACTTTTTTTCAAAAATTCTTTTTTGATCTTATTATTGTAGTCGATTACAAAGTATGCGCTCTATTGGTTAGCACATTTTAAGATTTATGCCATAATCCCATAGACCTCATTGAGTCCTAACGTAGCCAGGTGAGTTTTTTTCAAAATATTAATTTTTCGTAGAGATATCCTTAAAAATACAAAAAAAAAAAACACTCTTGTACCTGCCTCAAAAATGAATTTGTCTTTACCCATCTCAAATTCTAAATTTGAATTGTTTTTTTTACACAAATCTCAGTTTCTCTACGAAAAATATAGATAGTAGAATATTCATCAGTGGCTAGATTGATAGATACTCTTGTTATACATTATTTTACATATTTAAATTTGAAATAGGTTTATAAAAAATGATGTAAATCCTTAAAAAACCTCCAAGGTTTCAATCGTATTTTACACAAAATTTAATCTAAAACATTTCCTCAAGTTTTGTTCAAGTAAATGCAGGATTTAAAACTATTTTATACACTAGCTTAATTTACATTCCAGTTCACTAGCCATTAGACAATTTTGTTTTTTGGATCATGTTTTGATCAATTTGTCAAATATATCTTAGGATTCGGCTATCGTATATTTTAAGCTGTAATGTGAATTGTTATTGTTAAAACAATAGTCTTCAATTGAACCTATCTTGTGAATACAAAAATTTGATACTTCAATTATGTATTTAAATTTTACAATCAATTTTGGTTAATTCTAGATTAATTCTAGGCCAACGCTTACGATATTGTTGTACAATATGGTACATAATAGAATGTATAGCGTAACTTGGCTCTGCTATGTCTTTTTTCTTATTTGTACATACAAAACTAAACGACTCAAGATTCAAGTAGTTTGATATATGCTTGTAGCATTAAGTAAATGGTTATATGTACATATACTGGAAATAATAATAATTGTGATGTTTTATCTATATTTGTACATAAATTCATACGAGATAGTCTATGATTTTACCATACCCTACTGTTTATTTATTTCAACCAATTTTCATAAATAGTTTTAGCGTATTTCACCAAATTTTCATGCTTACGGACTAATTTACTTAAAGTTGCAGCTTGCTTTCTCTCCTCTTCAGGAAACTCGCCATCAACGATTTTTGGCATACTTAAAATAGAATGAAGATAGGAAAAGATCACGGCATCGATATATGTTGGCTCGCTAATGCCATTTTTTTTTTTTTTTTTTTTTTTTTTTAGTTCAGTTTCGTAGCTTTTATCAATAGTCATCTTTATTTTCTTACCTGGAACCGAAAAAGTAAGGCTGATCACCAAGTTTGGCAGAAAGAGCTTCTAATGTTTGACTTGCATCTTGATAGATCTATAATACGACTTTTTTAATCCAAAATTCTAGTTTTGGCTCATTTTAGCTCACATTACCTCTTCTCTAACCAAAATATCACGATTGATTAACAAACTCTGAACGATTTCTTTTTGCATTTTGTAAGAGACAATCATGTTGACGGGAGTAGGAGTATGTCCATAGTAGGATTTGTATGTAGTTTGATTGGCATTCAGTGGTTCTAACCACATAGAAAATAACTAAAATATGCCACAAATGAATATTTTTGATCGATATGTTATAAATTCTACGTAATCTTACCAATGCTGCTTTGAGCTTTGTTTCAACTAGTGCTACAAATGCTTTAGCTTGCTCTCTATCTTTATCGTTTGTTAATTGCTTTTCCAAATTCTATGAGATGAATTGATCAATCGGTTGAACTTTTGACAGTGTATAAATTTATTCCCCCTTACCCTTGTTTCTTTAACCCAATTGATGGTTTCTTGATCATTGTAGATGGCACCAGATACTGTGGCTAAAAAGGGCAATTTTCCTAAATTTACAGTTACGTTAGAATGCATACAGTGTATGTTTACGTTTGATTTACCTGAAGGCGAAGCAGCTGGTTCATTTATATTATTTACATCAAATTCAATTCCACAGAATTTAAGATACATCTGATTTAACAAGCAATGTTAGGTTTTAATTTAATAAAAGATCCAATTTATTTACCTGAAGAACAAGACAATCAACATCAAAACTTGCTTGATTATTTCTATAACCAGGGCCATAAATAAACAAAGTATCTTTTGTTGGTCTAGGTGGTTCGTAAACAGAAGGATACACTTTTAATGGAAAGTTTTTAAGCTTCAAAAACTCCAAGAAAGAAGGAAGTTCTAATGTAGGTAATTCGCCAAATCTTGAACTAGGAGTATCTGTCATTGCTGTTTAAATAAGAAAGATTTATGGGCGTTGATGAAAAAAAGTTAAGTCTACACAAATAATGCTTTCACTTTTTGCTTTCACTCGGACCCAACCCTACGAAAATCTTTCAGTGGAGGAGGGGTTATTGAATCTCAGTGATTTTAAAACATGATCCTTTCAACATTCCAAATGCTAAATTAAATTTTATTTCTTAGTGAATATATAAGTCTACTAAATTTATTTAAGAAGCTTTTTTACGAATCGTTTCTTTCCTTTCTAAACGTCTTGCTTTCAAAGTAAATTTGGAATCGCCAACAATGAACCTAACAAGATCTGTTAAATGTTCCAATTCGTCAATAATTTCTTCAGTAGAACATCCCATAGCAAACCATGTCAGGTTTTTATAGCGCAGAAGCTTCTCTGGTCTATCCTCTTGACGTCTATGTCGTAAAACCCTTAACCTAGCTGCACGAGCTGATGGCATAAATGATGGCAGCGGTAGTTTGGCTTTCAACGAAGCAGATAGTGTGTAAAAATGCAGCAAAATGGATGCTACCTATTAAAATCAATTTGTTAATGCTATGTAATCTTAATTTACTTTGCTTAGACCTGCCATATCTCGTCTGTAATGATATATGTCTAACCCTCTTACTGTTTTCTTAACACTAGGTGACATTTTCATCAAAATAATTCTTAAACTCATCATTCTATCTAGTAGATTATGCGCAGAGATGAGCATTTCCCGATAAAATTCCTTTGGAAACGGGCCTTTCAATCTTGGCTCGTGATCCGTGAGTTCAAGTAGCACTTTGCATGTGTTGAGCATTTTTTCTAACTTGCGCTCCATTTTTTCAGCTTCTTTAAATTCATCACTAGTGGGAAATAAACCTTCATCATGATACAAAAATGTTCCCATTACATATGAAAAGTAACCACCGAGATCGCCTATTGTACAAGCTAGTGTATCACGAATTGCTTCACGAGCTATAAATGGCCATACCATCCAATTAAGTATTAGAGCAGCAAAAAGACCTATAATTAATGTCATTGTTCGTTGCCTGTAATCTCATAAAAATTAGCCTGGTTGTTGTTTTCTATAAACAAATGTTTATTACCAAACCATGCTTGACACTTTTTCTGGATACGTGGGCTTTACGTATTGGCTTAAAGCAATAATCATATATGTAACTAGCGTGATAATCGAAACTTTACTATATGATGTCGAGAAATGTATATAAAAGAATGGCAATGCTATGAAGAGTTTGCATTAGATTACTTATTTTTTTAATAAACAATACATACCTAAAACAACAGCAAAACCAGAAAGTAGTATACCGCTTCCACCATCTATTTCTAGTACTGCCCAGGCAGCAAATGCTCCTATAATTGTTGAAGCCAATCTCCATAGACCAGCAGATAAAGTACCTCCACTGTTAAATCAGTTATTAGCAGAAAGCATCAAGATTAGACACATTTTTTTTTTAAAAAAAATACCTTGTTGGACTCATAATTGAAACAACCTATTATTGTGTAAAAATCAGTTCAAATCATTAAATTCACAAAGCTAATTTCTTACAGTTAACGCAGCCCATTGACCTCGAATAGCAGCAAACCAAAGCTGATAATCCGGCAACCAAGCAGGAATAGTAAGAATACCTACGGCTGCAGAAAGCTTTAAAGCAAACCTAAATTCATAGTTTTGAAGGTATCTTAAGATAAGCCATAATTTATATCTTAATTTCAGTAATGGTGGTGGTGGTTTGTTTGAATTTAAAGCAGACATAGGCCCAGCTTCTAATTGTGTCAAAGCAATGGCATCATCTACTTTCCGTTTCTCTTTTCGAGTATTCTTTCTTTTAGTAGTTCGTACGTAATTGGGATTAGCCTGATTTGAACTTGCTATGGACATATCATCTACAGTGTTTACATTACTGTTATTTCTGTTGGTGGATAGTTGTGATAATTTATATTCTTCTTCCAAATTACGTTGACCGACATTTCTGGGCATATTATGTTGCAAATAACCGAACGAATAACCACCATGGTCTTGAACTTCTTGATAACTGCTGGAGTAAAACCATATCTTCCATGTTTGAGTAGTGATTTGAGGCATGTATAATCTTTTCTTCTTTTTGTGCTTTTTGTTTTTTTTAATTTGCGTTTGAGTCTTTTCTTGCAATTTTCTCATCTCGGCTGCCATTTGCTCTAAATTACTCGCAACCTCTCGCATCGTAAACATGAAAAAGAAGACCAAAAATAGTTCATCTCGAATATTTAAATCAAGACGTTCACCACGCATATGAGACAAATTAATCTTGTAAAGAGCTTGCATTCGTTTCTTTTCGCATTGATCAAACTGCTTGATACGCAAACGTAAGGTTTCTGAGCAATTGCATAAAAATGAAGCATTTCTCTTCCTTTTATCAAGAAAATTCTGATAATCTTCAGTATGCACAGTTTTGATTTGTAATGTATGAAGCAGATATGTCCAAAAACTTGTATGGCGTATGTTTGCATCACTATTATTTGACATGTCAAGTTGATCACATAAACTGTCTCTAATACAATCCAACACTGTACCGCATTCAACAGCAAGTGATAGTAAAGGACCCCGTAATTTCTCTAAATATGCTACCAAAATTTGTCGATCGTCTGGGCCGATTTTCCTTTCAGGTCTTTGTGGGGGTTTGGGCAATGTTCCGGAAAGTCGGCTTAAATTTAAAAATGATCCAACAGAGCTCACAGTTTGCTGATTTGAATCTGAAATATATCCTTCTTTTGAGTAATTTTGATGATTGTGAGATGGAGTATTACTTTCATTTTGGGGGGTGCCAGGTTGAGAGATAGGAAGAAGAGACATAAGAGACACTGGTAAGCCCTTTCTCTGTTCTGATTGATTATTTGTCTCGTTAGTATCTGATATATGTTCACTTTCACTATCTTGTTTTGACCTTGATGGACTTAGCGATCGAGATCTTTTATATTTACTCTGACTACTAGTAGGCTTAAACTGCACACTTTTTTGATGTATCTCTTCGCATGTGTGTTCTTTCTTATCTCCATCAATTCTACAACCTTGGTTAAATGGAGTATTATAAGATCCAGTTTTCATATAAGAGTTAGCAGCTGTAAATGCAGCTTTGCTTAGATCAGTTTCATCGTGTTCTTCAGGGGTATAGTTATTATTTATGCTGTCTTCATCGCCACTCTCGTCTATGCGATTTGGCTCTACTCGTTCTTTTTCTTCTTCCTTTTTTGATGAAAAATTACGATCAAAAAACACTTGCTCTGATTTAAGACTTCTACCAAGAATACTGAGATGCTTCGTAACTATATCGAGCGATTGTCTAATTGGATTTAAATCCGAAGAGCAAGAATAAGCAAAAGACACCTCATATTTGGCTTCTTTGTATGCTGTATTAACTTTCATCATGCCATCTCTCATTTTTTCAGCTAATGCATCTACAGTCTTTGTAGATACTACTTCTGATTTTGGATCAAGAAAAAATTGATTGGTAATCATATTAAGCATATCTTTTGTATCAAACAAAGTCTGATTTAATGTTCGACCTGTCAAAAATTAGAATTGCATTGTTAAAGACTATCGCTATGTTTATGATTTATGCCGTACCAAGTCCTTCAACAGCTGTTTCGGGCCAAAATATTACGTTTACGAAAAGAGATACAACAGCACCGATCAAGAAGGGTAATCCGAATTCACTAGATAGCCTTAGGGGTACAATTTTGTAACCTACACCAGCTGTCATTGAGAACAATAAAACAACCATGAATTGCAGCGAAAAAAAGTGCAATTTTGGGAATTTTTGTCGTACCAATTGAGCAGCAAATACACCAACCACAAGAAACAAGCAATTGATACCATTGCCGGCATACGAATTAGGATGCTGAGCGTTATAAGTTGTCGCAGCAGCAATTCCAGCTAAACCATACACAATTGCTAATCCTGCACCTAGCACAGATGTCAATGTTGCATCTAATTGTGCTCCCACAGTTCGGCCAGGATGACTTAAAAGGCAACCCGAACATACAATATATGGGGCTTGGCCTAGTGCTTTAGCTAAAGGATCAATGGTACTAAACAGTGTTGATATGAAATAAGCTATGGTACATTTTAAAATACGCCGAATAATGCGCCCAGGCGCTTTTCTTTGAATAAAACCTATCAATTTTTCTGTTCTTGTTTCATTTGAAGCTTTTGAGTTAATCGGGTTATCATCAGTAGTAGTCGTACGATATTTTCCAGGTGAAATAAATGACATCTGCCCTAGTTTCTTGGGGGAATACAACGTTTTTTCACTTAAATCAACTTCATCTTCACTAAAACTGTCGCAACTATTGCTAATACCACTACTACTTGTACTCTTGCTATAACTACTTTCGTCACGAGCACTTGCTTGTCGGCTATTCTGTTGATGAGAGCATTTGTTGGAATGATATCTCTGATCTGTATAAATTTTTGACTTTATTTGTGGTGTATTAATTTCCCCTGTTATTATAAGATCAGCACTGGTGTCGACAGGCATATCAAAGAAGCTTCAGATTTATTTATAATTAGAACTAGCTGATTTAAAAAAAAAGGGATATTAACATACCCTTCTCTATTCTCTAAATTTCCAGAATTTTTCATTATCATGCAAACAGCACCAGGCTAGCAGAAGGAGCGAGAAAAAAGCCTTTTCACGAATCTATTTATATATAAAGGTTAACCTGAAAGTTCTGTAATTCCATTTATTTCACTTTTTGCCAACGCAAGCTGCATTTTAATTTATTGGGTGCAAATAGTAGTACGGCGCAGTTGCATTTGGATTATTTGGAATAAAAGAAAACTTTATTGACATTCTTTTATTTAAAGTACTGGGTTTGCAAACTTCAAACCATTAAAATAATAGAATTAACAAAAAAAAAAAAAAAAAAAAGCCTGACATATGAAATACATGAATCTTTTTTAATTTTTTGGAATAAATCAAGAAAATACTTCATGTACCATATCATTTGATATGAGGTATTTATCTATTTTCACTGAATGTATTTTCGAAAAATAAAATTACCGTTGTGTACATCACACTCTAGGGTAAACAATAATATTTTGCCATATATTTTTTATGGTTCGCAAACGTATTAATCAATCCCTTAAAATGGGTTTTAGAACAAGCGGTACTTTTTTAAGGTGCGAAAAAACAAGGAGGAACAATATCTTTAAAAAGCTTCCCTGCATAGAAATAGCAATTACAAATCACAGCGCGTTTAATTTGCAATAATATTTTTTTGGTGCACAAAAATTTAGAAAAGTATAGTAAAATTAAGTCTTATTTCTGAAAGAATGATATAATTTGCATATCTTTTAATACCAAAAGTTTCATCATCATCGTCACAAAGCGAGTCATTAAAAGGTTATTATTGTAGTAGCAAATATCTCTTCCTTTAGTTACATTGTACAAAATCAAATACATGATGGAAGTGAAACAAGCTTTTGAATATTTTGGGTTACTGGAGCAACAATTTTGGAAAAATTTAGATAAAAAATCAATTGAACATGTAACATTTGCAGGTGAATTGAAGCCAGAAGATATGCTATTATATGGAGAGTTTGGCTTTGCACTTCTAGGGTTAAAACCAGCAGTTCTAGTTGAATTTTGTGATGAGACTATAAACAAACTTTATCTTGAAACAGTGATTGAACCAGTACTTTTTGCATTGAAATTAAAGACGTTAAATTATCATATCATAAAACATGTCAGAACACCCGAATCAGATTTAAATGGTTGTATATTCATATATCAAACAGAGCAAAGTACACTGCAAGAACTAGCATCAATCTTGTCAAACGACAGGGCAAGCCAAGTGACAGAAGAAAACATGGCAATTATTTTAGACTATCCAGGACATTTACCTAATTCTGAAAAGGAAATTTCGTCCATGTTGTCAGTTATTTATTTCCACGATAGGCCGAATAACAAGGGATTAATAGCATTGACGTCTTTTGCAATTCAAAATATTGAAAGAGAAAAGGCACTAGCCCATTTTAAACACTATCATAGCGTTTGTAAAGATAGACTAAATATTGACCTGAAACTATTGATTCAATAAAAAAAAAAAAATTGTAATAAAACACGGCGCGGACTCAAATGGCCCGGGGCTATATTTTTTTTTGTGAGGAAGGAGAGGGAATATTTAGGATGAAAGAGCGAGAAAGACAAAATCAATGAGAGACCAAGCAAATTGATAGTTCCTCCTCTTTTACTGAAATGGTGAGTTCATACAACAAAATTAAATCATAATTAAATCCAAATAGATACGATTCAAAGGATAAAATTGAAAAGAGCAAAAGATGTGGATGATTAAATATTGAATGGATTGATGGATGTTTATTCAAATTGATTTGGGATGGATTTAGATTCTCATTTTTTTATTATTATTATTATTATTTATTTCCGAAGATATCCTTATAAATCAACATTCGAAATAATTCATTTTAACTACAACATCTTTTGCTATATTCAACCTTTTTTTTCTATTGAATTTGACATTTACATGTGTGCGATTTTTTTTTTATAATATGATGAAACTAAAACATATAAATTGAATGTAGCCTACCAGACTTCATCACAACAGAAAGAAGCGTGGACACGTCTCAGCCGGTCACGGTCGTGTCGGCAAGCACAGAAAACATCCTGGTGGTCGTGGTCTTGCTGGTGGTCAACATCATCACCGTATCAACATGGATAAGTACCATCCTGGTTACTTTGGTAAGGTCGGTATGCGTCAATTCCACTTGAAGAACAACGTCAACTGGCGTCCTGTTGTCAATCTTGACAAGATCTGGACTCTTGCCGGTGAAGGTGTTCGTGAGCAATACAAGAACACTGAAAAGGTTCCCGTTATCGATGCCCTCCAAAAGGTAAATTTATTAGTTTAGTTACCATGACAACGCAGGTTATTAATGCATTTATATCTTTTTAATAGGGTTACGGTAAGGTTTTGGCTAAGGGTACCATTTCTCAACCTGTCATTGTCCGTACTCGTTTCGTCTCTCGTCTCGCTGAGAAGAAGATCAAGGAAGCTGGTGGTGTTGTTGAGCTCATTGCTTAAATTATATAAAATAAAAATTTGAATTTCTCACCTTTTTTTTTTTTCTCTACTTTTCCAATGTAACATTTAAGGTTTTTAGTTGGAACAATTGATAAAATTTTCTGCATAAAATCGGTATAGAAAAAGAGAAAATATTATCAAATAATTGTAAACTTGAAGAAATTTCGATCAAAATCAATGATATCACACAATAAAAAGATATAAATGATTTCAAAGCATATCATTATTAATGAATATAATAAGCAAATCTTATTTGTCAATTACAATAAGGACATTTACTAAATATGTTAAGTCGAGTTTTTTTGTTTTCTATGATTAGAAAATTGTGGATAATCACGGAATCCACTACTAGGGAATTACATTTTACTGGCCTGGATTAAAAATATCTTTCTGGTTACTTCTAATGCTGCCCCAATAAGGCAATGTTTCGAAAATTAGCAAATTGATTGGTTTTTGCGTAAGGATGAATAACATCATTTTTCCCTATGTATGATTTTTGTATAAATAGTAGTAGTTTTTCCTACTTTTACTTTTTTTTTAATTCATTTTATTTTTTTTTTAAAAAAATATATATATAAAACAAAAACAATCAAATATGCAAATTTTTGTCAAGACACTTACTGGTAAAACAATCACCTTGGAAGTAGAATCATCCGATTCTATTGAAAATGTCAAGCAAAAGATTCAAGATAAGGAAGGTATTCCACCAGATCAACAACGTTTGATTTTCGCTGGTAAACAATTAGAAGATGGCCGCTCCTTATCAGATTATAATATTCAAAAAGAATCAACACTTCATTTGGTGCTTCGTTTAAGAGGTGGTATGCAAATCTTTGTCAAGACACTTACTGGTAAAACAATTACATTAGAAGTAGAATCATCCGATACAATTGATAATGTAAAACAAAAGATTCAAGACAAAGAAGGTATTCCTCCAGATCAACAACGTTTAATTTTTGCTGGTAAACAATTAGAAGATGGCCGTTCTTTGTCAGATTACAACATCCAAAAAGAGTCTACTTTACATTTAGTATTACGTCTTCGTGGTGGAGGAAGTATGTCAGGTGATTCATCATCAACCACAACAAGTGACGAGAAGCCTGCACCAAAAAAGAAGAGTAGATGTGCATACTCAAGTTGTTCAGATAAAGTGGTTAAAATTATTGGCGATTGTAGATATTGTCAACACAAATTCTGTGCCCGTCATCGTTTACCTGAAGCTCATGCTTGTGAAAATTTGTTAAGTTGTAGACAAGCAGCACACGAAAGAAATAGTATAAAGCTGCTTAGCGAACGTTGTGTTGCAAGTAAAGTTTAGATTTTTTAAATAAAAATACAACTAGTTTATTATTCCCTCCCTAATAATATTTGTTTGTCTCTTTTACGTTTATCCTTTTTTTTTTTTTCTCCTTACTCCTTTTTTAATGCTGCGTAACTACACAAAAGTTCATTCAAAATGACTAACAGACAAGGTCTTTGGTACATTTTTTAAAGAGGAGTTTTTATGGTTTTAAAGACTATTGGTAACTTCATTAACAACCTTACTCACCTAACATAAAAGGTAACTATTTTTTTAAACTTATTGGTCCATGACAGAGACATACATTCACAAATCAGGTACCATGAAAAAGAGAGCAAACCCATTCATTATCATAAACATGAGTCATTTAGTATCTCCTTGATAACTTCAATAAATCCGCGATATTCAAGCGGAAAAGAGTATACCATTTACAACATGTTATTACTTGAAACTTATTGGATACGAATCGATTTTGTACAATGTACGAATTTACGTCGCATATATAAGGTTTTGATTCAATTGGAATGCACTACCTTACTGCAGTCGTTAGATAAAGGCTTTTTCTTCGCTTTGATCTATGCACATCTGAAAATAATTGAGATGACGGCAAGATAAACACGGCCATAAAAATTTTAAATGAAAGAGTATAAATGTATCATTTTTTCCCTATAAATATTTCTTCAAGGAACAGAAGGGATAAGTTAGCGTTCTACATATTACATCAAACAATTAGTTGATTAATATATAAAAACCTGCTAATTGCATGTTACACGGGGCTACCTTTGTGGTTGAATGAACGGGGCTAAAAAATATAATATAGAATTCCTTGTGCAGGATGGCACCATTCTTTTTGTACACTCCAAATCAATGCAGTACACTATTTGGTTGTTTTAACTTTGACTACATGTATGCACAAAATTTAGATCATTTATGACAATAAATGCATGCATGAAGACTATAAGTAACTAGAACAACTAACTGAAAAAGTTTGATTTCTTATTAACATATACCTCTAAGTTAGTGGTTCAGTGTCAAGAAGGCCGCCTTTTTCAAATATAAATCCTTTTCCATATACGCTATCTTGTCTTTTACTTTTTTTTGAATATATGCATTCTAAGTACTGTGTATATATTCCAACATTCTATCATATGCAGCGATTTTCCGATGTTCATAATACAAAAGTCATTTATAATAACATTAAATTTACATACCCGGGCATGACTAAAGTGACATAGAAATATGTACATAAATGCCAAGACTTCAAGAAGAAATATTTTGATTACGAAAGACTTTATAATGCACATATAAAGTGTGATAAGCCAAATACCAAATAAACTTCAACTGTAATAAGTGCGAAATGTGAGATTCAGATAAAAAATAGTACCATTATGATATTACAGACGAAGGGCCATGCAATACGATGTGGCAAAAGCAAAATTATTCTTAATGCTAATATTTATACTCGTCAATTTTCAAAATTGGAGTGTGCCACCTTTTCTATAGCCAACATTATAAGAAAAAGTTTAATGCAACATTTAAAAAAATACAAATTATATATGAAACAATTGCATTAGTCCTTCTATTGGAATAATTTTTTTTTTCTTACTTTGAAGAAGTGTGGAGAATTGACGAAATTTGGGTTTAACGATATCGGTGTTGAAATCATACAAATCTTAAAATGAACGGTATTGTAAATGTGTTCAGCTAATATACTATTTCCCCTCAGAAAAAATTAAATGTCATCTCACATAAAACCATGTTCTAACATTCAAATAGAGATGGCATGATTTAACCGTAAACATGAAAACTTTGAGTAATTTAACATACAACAAAAATAAATCGAATCCTAAAAATAAAGCAAAAATAAATGAAATCTCTAGAAACACGTAGACCAAATTAAGAATTGTTCTATGCAGATTATCAACAAATATGTTAAAAACAGGCATTAAAAACCCGTCTTGGTTATGCAAATTAAGAAGCTCAGTATAAACCCCAAATCACGGATAAACTAACTGGTTTATTGAAGAATGAACGTATGGATATCGTATAAATACGATGAAATTACGCTTCTATGTTCCAACAAGGAGCATGATAATTGACATATGGAAAACAGCATTGTCTGTTATGCATGTTTAACACTATGTTTTGACAGATGTTCTAATTGGTAATTCGGTAGTTCCTAATTCAAATAAATCACTGATAGTTACAGTATGACTCCCAGCTATAATAAAGTTACAAATAAAAGAAATGTAGACTTATTGCACACTATTCATATTTTGGAATAAAGAAGAATTTAAACTGTCTTTTTAATGCTCTTATTTTCCTCATTTTACTGCACTTTATATAAAATAAACTCAACATAAAAACTATTGTTTTTTAAGATGGATTGAATAAGGGTTTATATAATTGTTGGATATATGTAGTAAGATCTAATGGACAGGGATTCATTAGAAGTGACAATAAAAATTGCTATAAGTTGATAAATGTGTAATAAAAAAGGGCCCAAATTTTCATCCAAGCACAAATTTTATTTTTCACTAAATAATACAAGAAAAAATTATACGACGATATACCTGAGATGCTTAAATTTACTTCAAAAACGAGTGTCCAAAAATGTCGTATCTTTTAGAGTTGGTATAATTTTTTAGTGTTAATTTTTCAGATTTTTAGAAACATATCAATACTACAGTCAAAGCTTTAAGCACCCATAATATCTCTGAAAAAATCGTGGAAACTTTTCTATTTATTCATTTTTATAGCAGATTTCAAAATATTAGTTACATTATGCAGCAGTTATTTTTTTATTCATCTCATAGACTTTGTTGAGCTCTGTCGGATGCCATTTAGTTTTTTTTTTTTAAGATATTGATTTTTCGTAGATATACCCTCAAAATGATTTAAAAAAGAATATTTTTGATTTTGTCTCGAAAACAGGCCAGTATACCCTCGTCCCAAATTTTAAATTTGAGAAAAAGATTGATTTCTGTACAAAAATGCGGATAAAGAACTCATCTATAGTTAGATTCGTAGATAATTTTGCTAGGCATTTTGTTGATTAATTAAATATAAAGTTTATTTAGAAAAGTGATGTACATCTTCCAAAAACCTCTAAAATTTCAATAGCATTTTACGCAAAACTTAATGTAAAGCATTTGTCCAAACTTTGATTTAGATGAATGCAAAATTCAAAACTGTACAAAAACTATTTAATGCACACTAGCTCAAATTACTTTACTGTTCATGTGCCTTTGAACAATTTTATTTTTTGGATCATTTTTTGGTCGATTTGCTACACTATGGGAAAAAACGCGAAAATGCCAATTTTAAATTTTGCAGTTATTTGTTTTTTTACGTGAGATTATTATAAAGTTATATGTTTTCAATAAAGTCTTCATATAAACAGTTTTTGAAGAGAATATCATAGTAGTTTTTTCAGAAAATTTGTAGTTTATACCTCATTTTACACCTTTTTCCCTGTAGTGTTAAATAGATTTTGGAGCACAGTTCTGGTAGGTTTTAAGCTGTATTGTGAACTATTATTTTGATTATCATGGCTCTTCCCAGTAAAAAAACAGAAACCACATGGTACGAACGAACCCGGTAGAACCTACGCTGACGCGGCCTACAATCGTCTCGCCACCACTTCACATTTTCTCATGCACGGAGACGCTGAAAACACTAGTCTTGGTATGTCAACCACCAATACTCAACTGCGCAGCTTCAAAAACAGTATTTGGAGCCATGCAAGAACGGCCAATGGCTATTTTCTAGATATTGCGAAAATTCCCAACATGACAGACCAGCAACATCTGATCATCCTTGACAAGCAATACAAAGCAAACAATTTTAATGGTGTCAAGTTTTTTGGCAGGAATAATCAAAGATATATTGAGATATATCCTAATGAAGCGATTGCACAACTTTTCATGAAAAAAGGCGTCCTATATGATTCAGGAAATTCCAAAGTTTAACTGTACCTGTGGAATATACTATGGATGATAGGATATTCACGGAAAAAAATATAAAACAATAGAAAGTCAACTAGATAATTGTAGGTTTTTATTATCAAGTTAACCGAAATATATTAAACTGAGGAACTCTCCTTTGATAGGCAAATATTCCTCTTTATATAGTTTTCTATGGATAAATGTTCTAATACTAGTGTCGCTTGGCATCTCTATAGATTATTAATGATACACCAGATCAAGTCAGTTAGCATCTTCTTTATTGTGCTAAAAGCTATCTCAGATAGCTAGTCGTATACTAAAATATGATCTTAGTCTAATATAGAGTAATCATTTACTTTATCCGAATATTAATTGGTCTTTTACTATAAACTGTCAAGATCTTATATTTCGGTGAAATAGTTTATTTTAGCTTTGAATTAGCATATCCTATTTATGGTATAAGTCTATTCAAATCTGCGGTGCTATAACTTTAACATCAGATGAAATGGAGATCAAAAGTGGATATATTCCACAGTACCCTTGCAAAGTCATCCATGGGCAGGGTAAAGTCATCCAAGTCAACCTTACGGATATTCCTTTCATACCAAAAGATCGTCTATTACAAGACCTAAGTACAGTATTGGGTAAATTTGGTAATATTCTTGATCTCGGCCTGCATTATGAACGGTTCATGGGTTGGTACATGGGATCTGGTTATGCTATTATTCAACAAGTTCCTAAAAAAGATTATATCAAATTGTCTTACACCATTTCCTGGATGACTGAATATGACCAAGAGTTTCGTTATGCAACCTTCCCTGATATGCATACTTGGTGTCGCTACTGCCATAAAGAGGGCCACACCAAGTTCGAATGTCAGAAAGCTTTAGCTCATATTATGTGTTACAATTGTGATCGCCACGGACACAAGCAAGTCGATTGCGACAAACCCAAAAAGGGCAGTAATAACTGACCTACCAAAACACACCACTCCCTCTCAAAAGGGCAAAGGACAAACTGCAGAGACTACCAAGAGGCAAACACAAAGATCAGTGAGCGTTGAGCGACGAGGAAATGTCTAATATGGAGGATGACATTAGTTATCACCCCTCAGAGAATGAGAGTAAATCTGAGGATGAGGGCATGGATCACAGTGAAGTGGAAGCTGATGAAATTGAAGGACTTATTCAAGGTCAGAATGAAAGAACAGATAATACTATATATGGAGCAGGAAGCGATGATAGCAACATCCCTCCCAGTTCTAATGCGACATCTCCCAATAATTATAACGATTCTTCACCTCCTACCCAGAATCACGTATAATTATGATCAATAATGTTGTGTCAACCATATCTATGCCGCCTTCTACAATATTAACAACTGCTAAATCTAAATATATACATTTGAAGTAACATTGAAACTCTAATTCAACATGTTCATAAATAGTATATTTTACTACATGGCATAATTTCATATATGTTACACCTTATGACTATAAACAGTGGTTTGTATTCAGCTATATCTGTCTATTTCTTTCTATTGTAATACCATAGTATATTCCAGACTTTTTCTCATATTTATAATCATGAATTAATGGGCAATTCTCACAATACTAAAAAAGGGCAACTTTAACAGTATTAATAATTCTAATTCTCATAGTATTCATACTGCCACGCAATATCGCAACATGGTATTTGCTTTGACCGGATTATTGATGAATAATCCTCAAGGTATGTTTGGATAATTATTCTCATGATACAATTTAGGGAATTATACTGGTGTGGTCCCTGAGATAACCATAATAATTAAAACATATAAAAGCAACGACATTTTACTTTTTAAATAAACTTTACCATCATTTTTGATTTTTTATAACAGTTGAGAAACTGATCAATTCATTCTTTTTCTTTAATTGTTATTTTTTATATTGTTTCGACAATTCAAATAACTTACAATTTAAATACGCTTGACTCAACTCCAACAGTCTAGTAAAAGCAGGACATCCACAAATACAATCATCTTACCTCCGTTACTTAAGACTTCAACAGTTCCACATAATATCACTACAAGAAACTCACGCCAAATCTCCTAATATTACTCCAATTGAACTACAACTACAAGCCCAACAATATTTATGGTCTTATTATTGTGGTATAGCTTCATTCTCATCTGGTTATATACTGACCAAGATTGCTACTAATCATATATATGGCTCTGAGAGATATATTCTTTGCAAGGTTCATCATCCTCATAACTTTTTTGAACCTTTCTTTATTCTTAGTTTATATGCCCCGGCCTCGTCGACAAACGACCAAGACAGAAATTCTTTCAATCAATTTACACAATGCTCTCAACTCTTTCGGATACATTAGATATAGAACGCCTAATTATTTCAGGAGATTTCAACTATGATTATGAGAGAGATATACAGAAGACTCCTTGTATAGTGAAAACTTCTTTAGAATGGACCGGGTATTTGCATCAGCATTTTCACAACTGCTTGTTCCACAACAACATGAATACAATACCAACTTATTAACATGCACTTCCTACTATCGATTATATTTTTGCAGACTTCACCCTACGGAATCTCTTAAAGGAAGCCTCCGTTGGCTTTATTTTTAACTCGTGGTCAGATCATGCTATTCTGGAAGTAAGATTTAAACTGGGGATACCTGGAGAGAGAAAGGGAAACGTTCAGCTGGGTATTTGAAACGTCTACATTAGACAAGATCCTCTCAACAATATATGACAACATTGCAACAGCCGGATCCTAGTAATGTTTCTCTACAGGGGGAAGAATCTAACGGGAATCGTAGAGCAGCGACGACTACAAACGGCGAGTGTGATAACAGTGTGGTAAATAATATTGCTACTTCCGGGCCGGTTGTTGTTTTCGATAATCGTGGTGATAATGGTCCTGGTGGTAGTTTGGATTCTGATGGCGCAGATAGTCATAACAAAAAATAGACTACTGGTGGGGCTGTTGGAACTGGAGACGCTATGGATACTGGGATTACGGAGGCTTCTGGTCCTGCTTTGAATACTACACGAAACAATTCCAATGGCATTTCAACTGTTTCTGGTAATCTTGGGGACATGAAGACATTTGTTGGAAATATTATCAATTTCTATACAGCATGGACCCTGTCAGTCCAGCTACTATTAATGTATATCTAGATTCAATTAACTTCGAGCTGTTATTAACAAGCGACAATCAGAATTCACTGATGGCGTCTATTACTCTTGAAGAAATAGCAGAAAAAGCAAACAGGTCAGCCAAAGCTATGGCTCCTGGGAGTGATGGTCTTTCCTACCCGTTTTTTTCCCTCCTCTTCAGGTATCGTAGTACCCAAGTTTTGGTGCTAAATGGATTGTCAAAACAATATAAAAAAAATAACAATTGAAAAAGAATAGATTGACCAGTTTCTCAACTGTTATAAAAAAATCAAATTAGATATTAAAGTTTATTTAAAAAGTAAAATGTCGTTGCTTTTATATGTTTTAATTATTATGGTTATCTCAGGGACCACACCAGTATAATTCCCTAAATTGTATCATGAGAATAATTATCCAAACATACCTTGAGGATTATTTATCAATAATCCGGTCAAAGCAAATGCCATGTTGCGATATTGCGTGGCAGTATGGATGCTCTGGGAATTAGAATTATTAATACTGTTAAAGTTGCCCATTAATTCATGATTATAAATATGAGAAAAAGTCTGGAATATACTATGGTATTACAATAGAAAGAAATAGACAGATATAGCTAAATACAAACCACTGTTTATAGTCATAAGGTGTAACATATATGAATTTATTATGCCACGTAGTAAAATATACTATTTATGGGCATGTTAAATTAGAGTTTCAATGTTACTTCAAACGTATATATTTAGATTTAGCAGTTGTTAATAACGTAGAAGGCGGCATAGATATGGTTGACACAACACTAAAGGTGTATAATGGTGCCCTTGATGGGATATTTCCTGCCTCATGGCACGATCTTTGGATTTGATTGCTCCCCAAGAAGGGTTTATTGACCTTGTTAAAGAATTGGCGACCAATGTGTCTTCTAGAATGCGATGGAAAAGTCTTCACCCGTATTATTACAAAAATAATGGCTCCTATAGTTGGCAAGATAATCAATCCCTATTAATCGGGATTCCTTCAAAACCATTTTAACTACGATAATGATATGGCTCTATCTATTGTCGTGGAACAATCCAAGTGTTATTCCCATCTAGGTGCAGGGCTTCTGCTCGATCAAGAAAAGGCTCATGATCGGGTGAATGTGGATCACTTGTGTGCGGTAATGCTACTGTTTTGGTTTTCCTGATCGTTTTGTTTCAAGTATTAAACAGCTCTTCTTCGGCAATAACATGTATATAAACGTCAATTTATATTTTACGGAGGCAGATCATCAGGAAAGAGAAATTCGACAAGGAGATCCACTACCACCCCTCCTATTTTATACAGCTCTTGAGCCTTTTCTACTATCCATCATCCAAGATCCACAGTTTCAAGACTTTTAGGTTCAGGATGCGCTCCTATCTCCTCCTGTTGGGTTTCCTACAATTGTTAGCCCCCAACTGAAATGTTTGGCATACGCCGATGATGTTTGTATTTTGATGCGGAATAGAGCAGACTTGACTCGCTTAAAACATCATATGCGACGATATGCTGCAGTTTCCAATGCGAAATTTAATGAAGACAAGTCAGAAGCTTTCTCCCTAAATGGACGTCTATCACTAGCATGGCAGGCTCAATTGCTGATCATGAACATCCAAGTATACCATTACCAAGGTTCCAGTAATGCATTTCGCTGTTTAGGGCTCTACTTTGCTTACACACCTGCTCAACGGGCTCAAATAGAGGAAATGTTACTATCGTCCGTTAGACAACAATGCCACATTTATGGTCAGAGGCAACTTTCCATCCTTGGTAAGGTCACAATTGTGAATAGCATAATCCTATCAAGGATTTGGTATAGTCTTCGATTGTTGAAACCAATTAAACGGTTTATAGAAAATATTAAGAAAGCGATTTACCAGTTTGTATGAAACAAGATAGCCCCTCTGTTTATATATACAGAATAAAGATACTAGAAAATAAAGTTAAAACTAGATATATTCATTGAGTATATTTTGTATCAAAAAGATGATGAACTTTTTAACAAGCATTAAGAAACAGGGTATTTATAGTTTTTTGGAAATGTGGAATCAGTAACAGATTCTATAACAGATTGGCCAAACCAGTTTTGACAGTAATAACATTGCACCAAGCTAAGTATCTATAATATTCATGTTTGACTAAATTTAGAGAATAGATCTTCTTTTCAATTAAATAACGCAACTCGAATTTCAAGGACAAATTCTTGATTGGATCATCCAACACATTCGTGCTACACGATTTCATCATAGCCTTCATGTAACATAACTAACTGTAATAAAGGTACAATGCATCATTATAACCTCATTCTTCTCACTCTAAGGATTATAACCAGCTAATACTTATTTGAAAACTTCTACTATTGATGATGCTATATAATCTAGATGCACTCAACGCAGTCTATGTTCTAAACACCCTCTACTACGTAAGGAGAAATTGTTTCTCTCTCGCCACTATGGAGGTCTAGCTGTGCTCAACCCACAAATACATCAGCTAATCCTACAAAAAAGATGGCTGAACTATATCTTTGATCCACAAAAGTGTCCTTCCTTTCTGTTTCCATTTAATAATACATCACCTTTCATTACTACCCCTCTCCTCTGAATTCCCATTTCTGGCTTTTCTGGATCCTCAATACCGCAAATTCAAACTTTTCAATAAGGATCTATCGATATAGCATTTCATCTTTGAACTGTTCGACTACTTTGATTACGCCGGCCTCTCTGTACTTGAGGTGGTTTCATTAAACACGTTGTTACAATTACCGCTCCATAAGTTGCTATCTGGTATCCCAGAAGACCACTGGTTTTATCGACACACAAAGTTAAGCGGTGATAAGTTTATGATCTATGACTCTATTCAACAATGCCTACAATTACGTGTGGCCCATGAATTTACTGCCATTCCCCGATTATGTCGAACATTGTTTGAAAACATATTAGTACATCAAACGGTCAAGTTAAATCCTTGCGTGTGGACACACATTCTCAACCATCCTCTCCTGGTACAAACAGACTGGCCCCAACATCAAATCATCCAACAAATCGCACAACTCGATGTCTGGTCCTCCTTCTCCGCCATTGAATTCCGGAAATCCCAGCAGGAGATCCTGCGTAAAGGCCCCAAATTCTCTAATAAAATGGTTAAACTTCCATGGACTACAGCCATGCATCCATCAGCTAGAATTGTGCTGTACCGCGCAGTGTCCAAATGTATCCCGTATAAATTCTATCTGGTTAATTTTGGTGCTGTTTCCAACAATGTATGTTCTTTCTGTGGTTATGGAGTGGATGCCTTACGGCATTTTATCATAGATTGTCCAGTAAAATGGTCCTTGTGGCAAGACAGTTTAAAGATTTACTATCCTCATTATCCCATTACTAAAGAAATTTTATACGGCTCCATTCGGTATCTTCACTTACCTAACTTTGTCACCGATAAATCCAAGTATATTTCCGTTCTCTTCACTACCTTTTGGCAGATGTGGAATTTGTACTGGCTTCATGGGGACCGAAACCCGGAGGTTCTCGACCTTTCTTCGATTTCACAATTTTCTTCTCGAGCAGTTTGCCATATTGACAAATTAATCCCTTCGCATTAATATAACAAATATGAATTTCCCCTTCGCCATTTTTCGAGGTCCACCACTCCGCGATGTGTCCCTCATCAATAGTAGTATTTGAATAAATAAAATATTAACCTACAAAAAAAAATATTTTGATTATATCCACGAAAAATCAATGTTTTTGCTAAAACCAAAAAATTCAAAGTAGCTTTCAGTGGAATCTATTTAGTAGTTACAAAAAAAAGTAACTCTCTTAATTTAGGTACTCAATTGTGTTAATTAACTTTAGATCAGTTTTGGTCAATGTTAAGCTAATGCACCTATATTCTAGTATTAATTCTTCTATTTTCGGACAGATTTCAATCTCCTATAGAGGGAAGACGCATTCGCATTGAAAATTGGCCGTAGCAATACTCAATATTGGGCGAACGAATTCAAAGCCTACCTAAACCGTCTGATGCCTACTTTTTGCAACCGTACAAAAACCTACAACAAAAACTGTTGCAAATTAAATATCTCATGTTTAATTCATGCCAACCTTTCCTCATTTCTTATATAAATATTACGAAAATACTATCTACTGTATAAGTATATTATCTATCTTTATTGTTAGTTCAAAACTACAGATTACTAGAAACTCTATTTAACTGAAATTTGATCCAGCCTGCTTTTAGCTTTTTTACATGAGAGCAAATATACATTTTGCAAAAAATGAGTACTTAAATGCAGATCATCTAACAAACACGATGAAAAAAAATCACTAAATTGTCTTAATTGTGCCACATTCTAGAAATTAAATGATTCCAATATGAGAAAAAAATCGCTTAATCTCCTGAATGTGGCACAATTAAGACAATCTAGTGATTTTTCTTTCATAGTGAAAGAGTCCAAGTAATTATTTATGTAATTATTAGTTTGCATTCCCATTTAAATCCATATGGTTTTGTTAATAAACGGTTGAAAAAGTTGTATCGCTATGTTCCAATTGCTCATGCCGCAATTAACAAGAATTCATAATAAATGAGGGGTGCCCATTTTCAATATAAAGAAGTAATATAGAATATATACTATATATTATCTAGTCTTTCTTATATATACAGTATATACAGTAATACGCTGTTTATCTTTATTACATATGCAATTTCCTTTCTAAAAATCTTAATTTCCGCCTAGAATTAGCTAAAATGATGCATAGAAAAACCACAACAAAGAATGGCTTCAGTATAAATTACATATTTTAGATAACACTTTTAGATATACAGTACTAATCAGATATATGCCCACTTGTTTTGCTTTACAGAAATCTAAGTTTCTTGCTGAAAAACTGGTAGAATTATAAATTATAGAAAAGTACTGATTTGGATGGTTTTTAATTTGATAAATGCGCAATTATGCATGCCTCTTAGATAAATAAACTATCATTGATGGATACCAATAAAGTAACAAGGACGATGTGTGTTAATTTAATATTTGTGAACTTGTTTTCCAATATTAAACTTTGTTTTTATCAGGAAATAGCTACAAAAGTATACAAAAATAAAACAGAAACTGCACATAATTCTCAATTAATAAAATTATTAACAACTTTTATTATAAATTATATAATGTATACATACCATTTCAGACGTCTTATGTTGTTGTATTTGGACGAGCTAATAATCGTCCCAACACACGCTTATTTTTGTTTCTTCAGAGTATAGTTTCGTAAGAGACTAGTGATAAAAAATCTGCATAAAATCGCTTCAAGCAATACAACTACTACCATCATTGTTTATAACTATTAAACGAAACCTGTATCAATGCATGCCTTGTATTCTATTAAATATCATACGTTATCACTTTTTTTAAACAATCAATAGATTATACAATCCATTAGTTACTTTTTAGAAGATGAAAGAAAAAGTCTGGGATTGGATATAAGAAACGCCTAATATTTTATTCTCAATGAATTAACCGAAAGGCTCGGACCACCCAAATCATGATACCATACTCTTCAACCTCAACGGTTAAACGTTTAAATAGTTGTTAAGATATATTAAATCATAATCCAGGCTAGTGATCGCAATCGAGCAGTGTGAGCATAAGCAAGCGAGCGAGCTACCTGCTTGGGCTCACTTAGATTGCATATTTTCCAGGAAATTGCTTGCTGTGGCTCGCTTTATTAAATTTTTTTTAATACTTTTTTGCTTGGCGCTTGGTGAAAACTTTGGCAGCTTGCTTGCATGCTTGCTTAAAATGCTCAAGTTTGAAATAGGCTTGTTTGCATGTAAACCTAACTTGCTTGATTGCTTGATTGCTTAATTTGAAAGTAATGAAGCATGTAACATGTAACACATGGAAATTTTATTTAGTTTCCGCAATTTTAGCTTTTCAAAAATCGAAACGCACCACATTATTTTGTATTAATACCTAGCGAAAAATATGTAGTACAATTATTGCGCTCGCACTCAGATTTGCTGACCTGTTTGTGTAGTTGCGCTCGGCTAGCTTGAATTTTTATAAAACTGGTTAATGCTTGGCTTATGCTTGATTATCTGCTATTTAGATTTAAAATGCTTGACATGAGCTTGCTTAATTATACGGCCACTTGAACTCGGCTTACTTGTATTACTTTTAGATATTTAATTATGCTCGACAAATGCCTAATTAAATTGCTTGAGCTGGCTTGTGCTCGACTATTTTGTCAACGTTAATCCAGGCACAGTAAGCGTAGCATTGAAACAAGGCAACTCATAAACTCTGCAAGCATGGGTTACTTATGATTAATTAACATCAATATAGAAATTGCTCTCAAACACGTCTAATAATTCAATGGAGCTCTTAATTGTATCTCAGAAACCCAATACTAAACCTTTATAAAAGACAATAATTCTATTTCTAAATAAATAAACGTTATCTTGTTTTTTTTGTATCATTATGGGAACTAATGCGAAAATGGCAATTTTAAATTTGAAGTTATTTGCTTTTTTACGTAAAATTAATATAAAGTTATATCTTTTCAATAAAATCTTCATATAAGAGAGTTTTGCAGCAAATATCGTAGTAGTCTCTCAGAAAAGTTGTATTTTATGCCTCATTTTACTATTTTTTTTTGGCAGTGTATAGTTGAAGAACTAATTAATTACACATTCTTTTAATTGTACTCCCTTTTAAGTATATTATCGCAAATTCGATTATTATACGGCAGTGCATTTGTTTCAACAGCTTTTTACTAACTTAGCTAGCTGTTTTGTAATGAGAATTAAGGAGTTGTTGACAATCGGGATATATAATAACAAAGATGTAAATTATAAAATTGACTTTGTTGATTCGATGATTAGAGGGAGAGATTGATGTTACTAAATGTAGTTTCTATTATTAATTACTACTATACGATTAACACTTATAATTGGATTATATTGGATTATTGTACTGTCAACGGAAAAATGCTTCGGGTGTTTTCAAAAAACGGCTTTTTTAGTCACCATTATCTGAGATTGAGCTCAATCAGGGTGGTTCTTATACCAAATAAAAGAGAAAGCGTAGTACTTTTTATCTACAAACTGTTTGAGACGATTAGAGGGGTTTAAAAAATATAAACTTATAAAACATGAAAATTGAAATAGATAAAAAAACTAAGATTTTTATTGATACTTTGTAGCTCCTCCTCTACTCTTTATAAATGCTTCTATTCTTCTCGGCGTACTATCTATATATTTTAGACAGTCCTCCTTTGTAAACTTATACTATTCATGACTGATTCTATCAGTTACTTCTTACTCTGTAGCCGGCCTATTTGGATAAGCATCAAGATGGCTTTTAAGGTCACCCGGATGTGTTCTATAGGGTTTAAGTCAGGGTTTTGGGAAGGCCAATCAAGGATTTTGCGTACAAAAAATTCGTTTTGACTAAACTAAGCTTTAGTGATATTCGGCTTGTGCGAAGTATCCTTATCTTACTGAAAACGAATACTTTTACTTGTTTGCCATAGTACTCCAGAGCTTGCATCAATGACGTTTTCAAAATTTCCACATACTCATTTGAATCAATCGTCCCATCAATAATTGCAGTACTATAGCCAGGTCCCTCGCCTGATATGCAGCCCCAAAGCATAACCCCATCACCATTACCTTGCACTTGGGGTCGAACTTGATGAGGTCGGTTGGTACCAGGCACATCTGACCAATAGAAGGATTCACTATCTGAGCCCCCAATATTCACTCTGGTTTTGCCAGAGAAGACCCACTTACGCCAATCAGATACTGTTAGCTGCCTATGCTTGCGGGCCCACGCTAATCTGAGTTTTTTGTTGGCTGCACTGACAAAATTGGTCTTGTTTTTTCTTTTGGCTTTAAACCCCATTCCATTTTGCAGCTTCTCTGCACCACTGAGCGACATAGAGATATTGGTGGAGCGCAAATATTCTTGTGCACCACGAAGACCATCCAATCTACCATTTCAAATTATTTTAGCAATATACTATTGAGTAGCAACACTAACTTTACTTGATCTTCCACCAGTAGATGCTTGGGCTCCCTCCAAAAACTCTCTTCTGTACTTGCTTAAGTTAGCCATGTCAAATGTGGGATACATTTTCTTGATGCTACAAAGTAAGGTGTTACGAAGCAACAAAGACTTGATGGAATCTTGCACGTCATATGGGAGAGTACGGGTCATATTAAAAAAATATAGAGTAAAGTAATGATAATTAATAAAAACTAAAAATTGTGACACACCTGCTTTTTATATACTTTTTGTATATATTTCGAACATTTTTACATGTTGTTCTAGAATTTAGAAATTTTTCAAATCTCTCCGATATGTTTACGGAAACTTATTGAACGCTAAATTTAAAATTAAGATTTTCCCTGACATGCCTGTATCTTATCTACTACCTTTACTAACCCGCCATGAAATCAAAACTTGCCCAATAAAGTTGATTTATATATCGTTAAAAAGAGAAAACTTTTTCCTACATGATATTATTCTGTCAAATAAATGAGGCGCTCTGAGACATAGTTGCATTGAAAGAACCAGTATTTTGCAAAACACCCGAAGCATTTTTCCGTTGACGGTATAACAATTGGTTATAAGTATCAATGTTAATTGACTACTAAAATATATTTATTTGGAATGAGATTATAAATATACTATATAAGAGGAAGGAAGAAATAGATAAATTCACAAATGATGTTTATTTAGTCTGCCTGGATTATCGATATCTGTATGAGTTGAAGTAGGTTAATTATTTAATGTTTGATATTGTAGTAGGAAAGTAACGGATCAAATTATTACATACTTGATCAATGTCTCTACGTCGGATGGCTGTGAGTTGAGTAATTGATGTCGAATTTGTGCAAATGTTTCCCACTGTCATAATCTTTAGGTTTAGGGGTTGTTTAGGGGCTGTTTAGAAACTAAGGAAGTATGTTGTGTCAATATCTATATCAAGGTTGCACATTTAATGTTCCAGCCTATAATCGGTGCTATAGTAAATTAAGTTGTGTTCACGTGATCTAGATTATGTTTTCATCGTTAATTTACATCATGTCCTTAGGATAGTAAATCTAGTATCAGCTATAATAAAAGTATATAAATACATCCTCTGGATGTATTGTTTATAAAAATGTTATATAAGATCGGATTTGCGATAATATACTTAAAAAAGAGTACAATAAAAGAGAATGTGTAATTAATCAGTTCTTCAGCTGTACAATAAAAACAAGATAAGGTTTATTTAGATATAAAAGTATTGCCTTTTATAATGATTTAGTGTTGAGTTCCTGAGATACAATTAAGAGCGGTATTGAACTATTAGATCTGTCTGAGAGTAATTTATGGATTGATGTTAATCAATCATAATTAAGCCGTGATTGTAGAGCTTGTGAATTGCCTTGTTTCAATGCTGCGCTTGTTGTGCCTGGATTGTGATTTGGTATATCTTGACAGCTACTTGAATGATTAACCGCTGAGGTTAAAGAGTATGCTGTCATGATTTGAGTGGTCCGAGCCTTTCGGTTAATTGATTGATAAATAATAAACTAGGCGTTTCTTATATCCGATTCTAGACTTGTTCTTTCATATTCTAAATAGTAATCAATGGATTGTATAATCTATTGATTGGTTATAGAAGGCGATAAGGTATGATACTTAGTGGAATACAAAACTTTAATTGAATTTGCAACTTGTACATTTATAAGGTATAGGGAGTTGCATTTATTAAACTCAAGGAGTAAAATTTCTTTAAACATCTCTTTATTTGTATTTTATATCATTTTAATTATGCAATATGTTGCATGACGGTAGTGAATTTTATTAAATCCACACAATAATTTTTTTTTTTGCCGTCGTGGTGATGTGTGATGTGACATTAATTACAAATCTTCAATGTATTATTTTCTTTTTCAAATAAAATTTTCTTTCTTACAATAAATGCAAACAGCTAATTATAATTACAATGCTGATGATGTCTTAATATATACTTTGTTGGCTCGTTTTGTCTAGTAAATTCTCACAAATTGTAATTTATATATTTGCCAAATTTGATCAAGTTTTTGTATACTTTTTTCACATATGTTTTTTTCGTTTATTCATATTTCAAAACGTTAGATATATATTTTTACATTACTCTTAAAACATTAATAAAAAATGTAGGCAAATTGACATGTGCTTGCGGTCATATTATATTTGAGGCTTTAAAAATCTAGAAACTTTGGATACGCATATCTTTCAAAATATTTGAGATACATAATGATGCTTCACAATAAAAAGGCGTGTAAATAGCCAAGCAAAAAGGATTTGTATTTGAAAATACTATTTTTTTTTATCTTTTCATTAATTGACTTTTCGGCAAATGCCTGAGATGCTCTCATATGAGCTCATCGATAACCTCATGAGACTATTGGCGGCCTCATTGAGCATATCTATGTGCTCTGGGAGCATCCAGGAGGCCATAGTTACTCTTCTATGTTCATTAAAAATATATAAAAAATAAAGCGAAGGTTTTTTGGATTACCATATCCTTTGTAACATTTATACTAGATGTTAGTTCATATTTATAATACAGTAATAAGATCTAAGAAGAACTTTATGGTTTAGTTTCCAGTTTGGAAATGCCAATGGTACAATTTGACATTTTAATGTTTCAATATCTTCGATTAACTTTATTACTAAACTGGACTGATATGTGTAGTTCACTACAGAATATACTGTACATGCATATTGTTTCAGTGTATTATTAATCTCCATATTTTATTTAATTCTTAATAATTAATGCCAGAACTGATGATACTGTGAAGACATTGATCTACTAGACAGCGTTATCTATTAGGGGGTTTTTTTTAGAGCTTTCAAAAAGTGTAGATTTTTAATTAAGCTTCTAATAAACAAGATTTCACGATGGATTACTGACCTAGTAAATGCAAACCTCAGTAGCAAAAACTATATACAGTCTGCTGTCAAATCTCAAAAGCATTCTTGCTTGAGCATTTTCTAAACCAATTTTAATTAAACGAGTGCCAAAATGAATTCTATCGCTGGAAACTATACTTGATTCAGCCGTATATTTATATATCTGCATGAAATTAACCTAAACAATTGCTCAAATATACTTTGTGAAAACTTTTTTTCGCATTTATTCATATTTTGGTATATTTTAGATGTTATATTCAAAAAAAAAAAAAAAAAAAAAAAAAAAAAAAAAAAACCGAAGCCGTGCAGTTTTATTGCAAAAAAGAAAAGCTAAAATTTAACTAGCATCAATGTATTGCTTAATATTATTTTTATTTCAAAATCAATCGACAAACTAAAGCTTGGAATATTTGGCAGGTTTTTTAGTGACAAAAGCTTGAATAGAAAGAGGAATATCCTATGTTATGTAATTTTAGTTTATCTATTTTAGACATTTCAACATTTGTTAAAACAAACCTCAGTGTTTAACATGCCTTGATTCCAGGCAAGAGTATAATGCAAGCCTTCTGCAACAGAATGATCACGAGAATAGTTCAGCAAATGCCTATCACATTAGTCAGTAAGTCTATTTATCACTCGTAAAAACTATATACTATACTTTGTACCCAAAACAGCAATTGGGGATTTGGAAGCAATAAGCTTTGCAGTCTTGAATGCTTCGGCTGTAGTAATATAAAAATATTAGCTTTTTTTTTACGTATAATTTAAATTAATAATTTACCTAATACAGCTTCTTGATTTTCGACTACTTTGTTAACAAATCCACACCCCAAAGCTTCTGGGGCATACATACTAGTTATAACAAACAGATTAGTTAGAATTATTTGCATTTCGATAGTATTTGTAAACTTACTTGCGGCCGGTAAAGCAGAGTTCACGGACTAAACTGCTATTACCAATGACTTTGGGAAGACGTTGAAGAGAACCAACATCTGCAGCAAGCCCAACATCAACTTCCTTGACACAAAAGAATGAATCTTTAGCACAATAACGGATATCACATGCAGTAATCAAATCAACACCAGCACCAAAACAAGCGCCATGAACGGCAGCAATGACAGGTTTAGAGCATTCTTCAATGGCAGTGAACGCAGCTTGGAAACCTTGGATATGAGAACGAATTCTCCAAGCAGCACGAGCAGGGTCGCTGCTATCTTGACTATTTAAACTAGTTTCAGATACTATACATTGTATTTAATAAACTGCTAAAATAATCAGATGAAATTTATACTTTACAATCTAAACCTGCGGTAAACATACGACCTGCGCCAGAAACAACGACAGAGAATACATTGCTATCAACAGAAATATCTTGAAATGCTTTTCTAACATCGGAAACAAGTCTAATTCTCAAAATTAATAAATACATCTACCCCTGATTTGATGAATTATACTAACTGATCATTGAAAGCATTCAACTTTTTAGGTCTATGTAATTGAACATGAGCTACACCCTCAACAGATACATCTACTTTAACAGTTTCGTATTGATATGAAGGCATTTGTTATTTGTAATTATTCTTTAGAGAGAAGAAAGGAAAGTGGGAAAAAACCAAGTAAATTATCTTTGTAATATATATACAATTCACACCAAATAATGGCTTGAATGTCCGAAAAAAACAGGGCATTTCACATGAAGAATTTGGCATGACTAAAAAGAAACATTTGAAGCGTGTGTATATAATGCAAAAAAAATAGATTTGTTTTATTATTTATTAACAATGGCAGAGCCTGATTTAGTAAACAGCATATCTAAAGTTGCCATAGTTTCAATAAGGTCTTTTTGAAGTTGAATTTCTTGTTTAACTTTAACTGTTAAACGAGATAAAAGATCATCGATGAGTGGAGATTGACCAAATACACGAGTATAACAATCTACAGGTTGAATAATTAATATCATGTTGTATTTAATCATATACAAAAACTTACCAATGACGGCTTCAGATACATCGACAAGTAAATTTGTAAATCTAGGATGATGGATATTTCTAATCAAAAAACGCATCAAAGGTTCTAATGAAACATCATCACGACCTGTAATTGCTTGTTTCAGACCATCGCGATGAATCAATTCTTGAAGCACTGCAGCAACTACAACAGGCGTTTGAATACTAACTCGTAAAACTTCATCCAAGGCATTTGAGTATTGGAAGACCTTCATAAATTGATCATATTTCTTCAATCTTTGTCTCTTTGTATGCTCCACAACAAAATCGTCCTTGGCTGCAGTATTTGATTGTCCACGCATAAAGTATTTGTATGTACCTGCTCGAATATAATCTTGATTTTGTTTCTTTATTGCTTTCTCGGATGATTTGATTTGACGTTGACGAATGGATAATAAACCATTTGACATACCAGCTGCAAGATGGGTATCATCAGGTGAAAGTCCAACACTCAAAATAGGAGCAGGATATTTAACACTGTGTACAACCTTATAATCTTGAACATCATAAATCTTGACATGTTGATCTAGTGAACCTGTCACCAAACGAGATGCTGATCCATCAAAGCACATGCTGGTAACTGTCTTTTGATGATTACCCAAGGTGTGCATACAACGTCCGCCACTCAATATATCCCATACTTTAATAACTGGTCCACCAGATGAAATAACAGCTCCTCCGTTGGGGTAAATTAAAAGTGATTCAACAGGTGCTCCATGATTCATTGTCATTACACTTCCACTTTGTCTCATATCCCATAATTTAACTGTTTGATCGTATGAACCACTAACAAACAAATTAGGGTTATCTTGACTAACTACACCAGCTCTAACATAATCGTCATGTTCCTCAAATACATTAACACTTTCTCCAGATGGAATATCCCAAATGCGAACAGTCTTATCGTCTGATGCAGATAAAATATTGGATTTGTTGGTAGAAAATTGTGTTACTTGTGTAGGTCTAACATTACGAAGATTTTAATATCTAAATGTAAAATATAATTATACTAAAACTTACAAATTATGTGCTTTGAAAGATCTTAAAATAGCACGAGAACCACCATCAAACATTTGTACGAGACCAGTAGCATCACCTGCAACAATCAATTTGCCATCTTGACGAAAGCTACCTGAATAAGCAATATCTTTAAATCGAGAAATAGTTTTCTTAGGTTGATGGGTTTTAGAGGAATAAATTTGTACACGAGTTGATGAGGTAACTGCAAAGTCGTATGGTGCAACTGGTGAAAAGAAAATAGAAGAAACACTAGCGAATTCTTTAATAACAATGGGCGACTAGACAACGAAGAAAACATTTAGTTCCAACACAAATCATCAAGTATAAATCATCAAAAATATACCTTGAATCGCTTCCAGTATTTTGCTTCAGCAGTGTTTTTTGAGCTGTGTACTTTGGCGTATTTTTTAACAACAGTTTTCTGATAATCCATCTTTTGTATCTATAATGTTGTGTGGTTTACTGTTAAAACAAACAGCTATATCCAAGCAAAACTGCTATTTTTTTTTCTCTTTTGGCTTACGATAAAAGGTCACGAAAAAATCCTATCAACGCCACATTTCAAAGATATTATGGTAAAGGGTCTTCTATTTAACCTCAACATTCATTCCATACATTCAAAAAATCAATCACAGGGTGATGAACTACATGCTGTTTGAGGGATTGAAGCGATATCTTTAGTTATTACTTGTAAAATTTCTCTAGATCTAAACTTTTTTGAACAGAGAAAATTCTCCAAATAAGGCAAGATTTAGATTTCAAGTATTTATTGAATCCCTTTAACTATGTTAAAACTCGATCTATTTGTTAAAATGTATTTTTAAATATGTCTATTTTATCAATTGATTTCTTTTTTGTTAATTGGTTATGAAAAATATGTATAGAAGCCTCCACCTAATACAGGCTATGAGGATTTTGGAAAATGACGTTTTGATTAGTTACAAGACCGCTGGTAGCTTAAAATCGCTCAAAATATGCCTCTGCCTATTCTCAAAGTATCGTTTGATGGATCTAAACAAGTTTTTAAAAATAGCTTTCTGATACATTGTTTAATTGCGATGAAACTAAATTGGTTGAATAGAGCACCAAAATATGCATTGAAGAGTTTAGAAGTAAAAATAATCAGCCTGAAAGTATTGCTTTCAAACTTATTAGTTATACACTCAACGCATATAACAATATAATTTGTTGTGTATTTTACCTTTTTTTTAAAAAAAAGTTTTTATCTATCAAAATAACTAATCACTTGCTATAGAGTAATGAGACATGATTTATGTATACACTTTAAGCATTTGTTGTAGACTAATTAGTTGCGTTAATGCAAAAAATCTAGAAACTGTGCTAACCAATGGAAATTTGAGTAGGTAAGAGAGAAATAACCATGATCGCCATCTCAGCAACGTAATAATAAAAGCAGAAACAGCTAGTATGAATTATTACCAAACAAGATAAAACTTACATATATTTCGACGTATATAGAATAAAGCTTCAATGCAAATAGTTGCATAACATTTATATTCGATTACGCATTACATACAGACTCAAAATAGTAATATACGACATAAAATATTGTATAAGAATATAAAAAAGCTTCCAGATTAAAAATAAATTTATATAAACAATTCATAGTTTTCGACTTTTGGGCGTAGTTGAGCGACGGTACATATTTGTATTGCTTGAATTACTATTTTGAATCACATGAGATAAATATGTTGCCTTTTCACTATTGAGAACAGCATTTAATTTAGCTTGAATTTCTGGATCTTCACTGTAATTTCTACTTGTTCTCCTAGCTGGTATCATGTTTTCTGCTGCTCCTGTTGGAGAAGCAAGATAGTTGTGTCGTGGTACTGGTGGTGGTGGCGATGATGGTGATAATGGTGATAAAAACTGAGGTGACGGCGGCAACTGCGACGAAGATGATGATGGTTGCCATGTGGCCGATCTTGTTAGAGTTGTGGAATTGCTAGATGTAACATCTATTATATTTATTGTAGGAGAGAGCTGGCTTGTGTAGTATGATCTATGTTTATAGTCAAATAATGTTGTTATTTCTTCTTTTTCTTTTTCTTCTTCTTCTTCTTCTTCGGCGTCATGAAAAGAAGCATATAAATGGCTTTGACGACGATCTGGTATCTGAACTTGATGACAACTCACAACTGCAGCTGCTTGTGAATAAGGGGTTATCGTAGTAGATTCTCTTATCGTGACACTATTGATATTTCTTTTATAGGCATATTCTGTATTCGCATATGACTTAGTTTCATCAATATCATCTGGTAACTCTAATTTAGTATTTATGTATTGATTATTATTGCTGAATCTGCTATTTTCTATTGAGTTACTACGGTTATTATATATTTCATCTGGAATAATAGCTGTTAAGGTTGAGGAGGGAGGAGAAGCGTTCTTATCTGTACTGCTATTGAGGAACCAAGATAGGAAGCTTGATTTAGGTCGGTTTTTGTTGGCAGTAGATGAAGTGATTACTTTTCTTTGTTGTTCTCGTCGCTGTTGCTGCTCTTGCGGCTGCTGCATTTATACTTAATAAATATATTCCGTTCGAATCAAGAAGTTTTTTGTTTATTTAAATAAAGAAAAAATTTGGTTAACTGAATTAATAAAGAAAAGATAAAAATGCGCTTTATCAAAGAGAAAGTATATATAAATATAAATATAAATATATATATATATATATATATATATATATGATATTGTTTCTTTATTGTTACAAAAAGTAACATGGGAGATCTAAAAATAATTCATCATGCTTATTAGCTGTATTAGTCGTACGAAATTATTAAATAGTGGCGGATAAAAGAATAAAACGCCTCAGTTTGATACACATTAAGCTTTTGGTTACACTTTCTTATATAACTACTTGCTGCTGTGATCTGATTTACTACTGTAGCACTCACTGATTAACCTAATGGTTATAAATATATCGACATGGCTTAGCAGTGTTACACCAGGAATACTTAATAATGGTAGCGACAAAAGTGGGGGAGAATACTCAGGAACAAGCTTATACACTGAGCGCACTCGTATATATTATCCTATCATTTGGTGTTTTGAGTATGGCTATGAAACTTTTTCTGCAATATATTGTGCTTAATCTAGAATACAAACTCTTATTAAAAAGATTTAGATACCAAGGATTACAATAGTACCATATCGTCGGACAGCTTGCCGATTCAGCCTTTTATTTCTAGCATCATACAGATGCGTCTCAGGTACCACCATTTATTGAGGACAAAATATTATAGTTTTTGGTTTTAATTACAAATGTATTTATACGACATAGATTGAGACAAGGTATACAAATGTACAGAAATAGATTTAAAATGCTTCTGTAATTTGAATTTTTCGTGTTTCACTTTTTGGTACATTTTACGCTTCTCTTTTTTATTTTATTTTTGTTTGTTTGTTAAATCACGGATTGGTTATACGTCAAATTAATAAATCAAAAAACACTTGAAAGATTATAAACAGTAGTACATGATTTTTTTGTTCGTGTAAATGAGGTTTTCAATTTTTTACCAGGTAAAAGTAATGATAATATTAATCCCAAAATTTTCACAAAGATGCTCAGCAGGTGGCGTTTTTTTCTTTTGTATATCATATTAACTGTAACATTGCTAAAGAAACTCTAAAAGGTCTGGTAAATATGAGAATTCGCAGCACAGATACTATCATATCAGGTTTTAACCTTTTAATTGCATCGAGATGTTCACATAAATAAATTAATGAACTTTTGTATCAGTGCAATAATACTAATTATTAAATCTTAATCAATCGTGCGTGAATGTAAGCATTTCTTCTTTTTTTTTTTTTTTTTTTTTTTTTTTCATTGAGAATTAATTAATAATTTATCACAGAAAGCGAGATTTAATAAAATATAGGGGGTTTCAATATATTCAACCCAAATTTACATAGCAAAGATATATATTCTGATTACTAATTACTAACTGTTGGATGTGTACATGATATCGTGCGTATTTTTGTTATGGTATTCAGCTATATCTACGGCAATAAAATACTTATAGAATAAAAGTATTATGTTACTCATTTCGAAGTAGCTGTTATGGCGTAGATCAATCTGGGTTGAAGTGCGGAAAAATGGCAACCCATACTAAATAATTTATATATCATATAACATATATAATGCTGTTGTTCCTCAAGTACTCTTCCTATACTTCTTGTTTGTAATCTAAAATTAATAATTGTTAATACTTGCTGATTTTTGTTGAAAAAATATTTTATATTAAATTTCTTTTGTAAAATATAGCGTTAATAAATGGCTCAATTGACATCAAATCAATCATTTTATGCATGTTTCACAAAATCAGCATGAATTGGCATTTGGTGCATTAGGGAAAGACAACGAGGTTCAAATTTAAAAAGCCTAAAGCAACTCGCGAATACTGATATTTGAATCATTCGTAAATATCTACAAGGACTTGCAACTACATGCTTGCATAGTTTGAGCTTATTAAATTAATTTTCATGGAACCCCCCCCCCGAATTCTTAAACCAAATTAGGGATGTTGTTGAGCCCAGCTTGTACTAGTAAATTTGGCTGGTAAGGCCCAGCTCGATAACAATGCTATGTAAAAGACTATTCGTTTTTTAAAGTATAGTGATTATACTGGAGAAGATAGTTCCATATATCAGAAATATGTCAAACCAATCGAAAAGAGATGTATCGGAAACCATTTTTTTTTTGATTTCCTGTTTTGGGGAAAAACGTTGATATTTCGAGGATTGTTTCTCCAGTAAACTCATAATAAAAACTAAAGTGTGTATTGATCAAGTTGTGCTATTTAGTGCCATTTATTGCCCTTTTTTTTTTGAATAAACATTTCATATAAAATTTGTCTGTATAATATTAAATTTTAGTTTTTTTATCAAAAAATTCAAAATTTACCCATGAAACTTCAAATCAACTATTTATATACAAAGTGTATTATTATTACAGACGTATTTTCTCAATATATCGTAGTCAAAAGTTTCATGTTTGCAGTGAAAATTTGAAATTTGTCCCAATGGATGGGAAGGAGGGGTTTTTGCCTTACATTTACAGGCGAAAATAAAGCCAAAATCAAGTTTTGCAAAAAAAAAAAAAAAAAAAATCCTAAAAATTCACCAAAACGAATTTATTGAACGAGGATATTTGATTAATGGGCTTCCGAGAATTAAATATATTCAAAAATTGCAAAAATTCATCAATTCAAATGTTTGTGTCGCTTCAATTTAGATATATCAAATCTTTCATTATCTTGTATTTCAGTAAAAACCAGGACATTGTCTGCATGATTTGTCAACACAAATCAATAAAAATAAGTGCATTTTTCCTAAAATAACTTGAGATCCCAGTTGGCCAAATGAATATTAACATTTAATTAACTGAACAAATGTAATTCAATCATTATTTCCTGTCAATATTTGATCATTTCCCTTGATATTGTATCATAATCTTATTGAAAAAAAGGAAACATCGTCACAGGGAATATGGAAAAAAACTTCTTTTGGCTTCTGAAGTGGCCTCATCTGGCTTTGGAATATAGGTGAGAATACATAAACACACACATTTACAATGATGTCCTATAACAGACATTATCAAAAACATACACACGCAGCACTTTTTTAGCTTTACAATCACTTTTTTTTTTTTTTTTTTTTTTCTTGGGGTTTATCATAAATATACGCTTTTCTTCTTATTCAACTACTCAACAAGGAAAGAATAACAATGGAGAAAACGTCGCAACCCATATCAACATTGGATAATATAGGTTCATCACCTATCACTCCAGCTCAACTAAAAACTTTCCTTATTGAAGCACCTTTAATGTATAAAAGTAAACTTCATAAAGGCGCCGAGAAACAAATTCTTACAAATTGTTATCGTTCATTATGGAGAAATGATCCAGAATTAATGCAAAAGTATTTCTTTAAAGAAGGTTTATCTGAGAGCGATAATTTATCTCAATTGCTTGAAAAATACAATTTATTTGGTTCTGAACATGAAGACAATAATGATGATCAATTGCCTAATCAACAAAACTTGAGTAAAAGCGATAATGATGAACCTGAATACTGGGAAAGTCAAAGAGGAAAACAATGCGGTCATTTATTTAAAAAGGGAGAAAGTGTATATCGTTGCAGGTAAAGCATCTTTATTGTAGTTTATCAAATACAAATTGCTTATAAATATATATATATATATATATATTTATATATACATTTTTTTTTTTTTTGTAATTTAGAAATTGTGGTTTAGATGACACGTGTGTTATGTGCTCTAAATGCTTTCATTCAACAAATCATGATGGACATGATGTTAAAATTTGGATTAGTAGAGGTGCTGGTGGTTGTTGTGATTGCGGTGATCCAGAAGCATGGAAAACACCTTTGGTCTGTGCTATTCACTCACCAAATCCTGATTCATGTATACCCGAAACATCTACTCATCAATTGGAGCCATTATCATCTGTATCTCCTAGCATTATTCATTCTGTTCGTGAAACTATTACTGTTGCATTAGATTATATATTAGAAACATTTGCTACTTCTCCTGAAGATGTCGTATCTGTTGGCACTGTAGCATCTATTAAACAAGATTGTATCGATTCTCATGAAGCTTTAGGTTTACCTACAGATGCTCCTAATCAAACTTATGCTTGTATTTTGTGGAATGATGAAAAACATTCTTTTGATAATGTGATTAATATTGTAGTTAATGCGCTTGGATGTACCAAAGATGAGGCAGCTCATGCAGCAGAATGTGTGGATGTATACGGCCGTCATATCATTAAAGAATCAACAGATATCGCAGACCTTATTCGTATAGCTGAAATTGTCAGTTCAATCAATCTTGCAGTAACTATTTGCTCCTCACAAAAAACTGTTCGCGAAGAAATTTCAGGTTTACTGTTAGATTGGCTTAAGGAATTAACTGGTGGTCGTTATAAATTCTTTAATAATGTTGATGGTGGTAATTGTATTATTCGTGATATTATTTGTGAATTATTTTCCACCGATTGGGCTCTTCGTCCTGAACTTGCATGGTTATCAACTCGTTATAGAAGAGAAAGAATGCCTGAAGATGAAGATGATGAATTTGATTTGGAAGGTGCCGATGCAGAAATGGGTGATGATGATGAAGATGATGATATGCTGTTCGGTGAAAATATGGAAGATATTAACGAGGAAGATATACTTTTAGATGAAGATCAACTTGACGATTTTTTCAATCGTATTCAGGCTGGAGAAGATATTGAAAATACTGAAGATGAAGAAGATGAAGAGGATGATTCCGAAGACGATGATGAAGAGGAGGATGATTCTGATGAGGTCTATCATGATACTGATGATGCAATTACTCCAGTTACAATTCAACAAAATAATGAGGTTGATGTTCATCAAGGTTCTGATATGGAAACTGATAATTATGAAGATGCCCAGGAATCATCACAGAACGTTCAGACTATACCCATTGAATCTTTATCTAGAAGAAGACAGAGCGATGCACCAAATCAACCTTCAGCATCCGTTTCTAGCAATCAAGGCCGCAATGCCGAAGTTCTTAAACGTAGAAGACTATCAGCTTCTTCTCAATTGAAATCTTCTAAAACTCACAAACCTCGTGATATTTTGGATATTGATTGGAGTTTAGATGCCTGGCTTGAATATACAGAAAGATTAGAAAACGAGGAAAGAGCAATTACAAAGAATTTACGTATTCCAAATGAAAATCCAGTTACAACTAATGAAGATATTGCAAATACTCGCCTTGTTAATGCTAATTTGAAGAAGGAATTTAGACGTAAATTGCGTTTAGATTACCTTTTACAATTTGATTTACGTTTATGGAAAACTGCTCGTGTTAGTATCAAAGATTTACTCATTGGTACTTTTATTTCCAATTTCCAATATAGACCTGTACTTGGTACTCGATTTGCTCGTAACTACCCAGAACTCGTAGATGCTTTTTTTTTCAAGGATAGAGAACCTGAAAATTCAGTTAGCACATTGTCAGTTCAACTTTTGACTGTTCCTACGGTTGCTTCGATGCTTGTTAAAGAGTACAAGTTCTTTGGCATTGTTTGCTCTATTCTTGAAAATTTCTTTTTAACTGATCATATTCATATGATTTTGCCTGATGAATATTCTCGTGCTCAAGTGGATTGCTCCTCTAGAGCTATTGGTCGTCATCGTTATGCTTATACAATTTTTGATTTGAGATATGTAATGAATGCTGAACAAGTCAAGGTAGAAATTGCCAAGAACCCCTTATATCTTCGTCATTTTATGGACATGTTGTATCAATTCCAAGAAATGGATGCATTAAAGCGACAAGCTGATACACATGTAGAATTCGAGTCTCAATCTTGGGTAACTGCATTCAATATGACATTGCAAACATCTAAATTATGTCGTTTATTTGCTGGATGTTTTGAATTAGCTGAAATTTCCATGACTGAAGCTTCACGCAATCTTTGTCGTTCTATTTATCGTGTATTGAAAGAAATATCTGAATGGAAACCTGTTCTTGTACCTCGCAAAGTGGGTGAACAAGTTTTACCAGAAACCCGAATTATTATCAAGAGTTTAGATGAACAAGAGTTCCATCAAGTTAGTACAATGAATACTGGTAATTATGAGATTGTCAAGTATGATATAACTTCAAATCCTGTATCTTTCCACCATCCTTTCCACTGGTTGTTATCAGAACTATTTGAAAATGTGTCTCTTTTACATCAAGGCGTCTTGAATGAACTTGGTTGGTTAGGAGGTTTTAAACAAATGGTGAATGATGCTTTTGATAGCAAAGATCATGATATGTTTTTGATGGTTCTCGAGTATCCTATCAGAACAATCGCATTACTTTCACAGATTAATTGTGGTGTTTGGGTTAGAAATGGTTATGGTATTAGAAACCAAGTAAGTATTTAAACAAATAAAAAAGGTAATCAACTTGAGAATTAACATTTAATTAGGCTCATTCTTACAAAGATGTCAATGTCAGAGAAAGTACTTTGGATTGTGATATTTATCTGCTTCAAGTTGGCCTTACAGTTTGTGATAGTAATCAAATACTGTTAACCTTGATGGATCGTTTCCAATTAATGAATTGGTTCAGAGGAAAACCAAACAAGCATATTAATTATGATTCTAGTCAAATGGTGTATATGGTTGAAGATTTTCTTAATTTATTAATCATTTGTGCTACTGAACATGGATACGCATCAGGCAGTAAAATCGAAGAACGTGTACGTCAATCTATTATTCAATATTTGGGTATTTCAAGCATGGCATATTCTGAACTCTTAAAACTTGTACCTGAAAGCTTGTCAGAACACGAATCATTTGAGACTCAACTCAACACAATTGCCAATTTCAAGGCACCTGATGGCTTGAGCGATAAAGGATTATATGAAATTAAACCTGAATATTTGGACGAAATTGAACCTTATTATTGGCATTACACTCGTAATCAACGTGAAGAAGCTCAAAGTGCATTGAAAAAGCGTTGGAATCAACTTCATCCCGATGAAAAGTTGAGCGACAAGGAAGAGTTTTTGTTGATGCCTAAAAACAAGCGCATCGATGTGGGTCCATTTAGACATTTAGGCAAGTTTTTGCATTCCCATGTCTTCTGTCAAGTCATTGCTTATGCTTTGTGGGACTCTAAATTTCATAAGGAGTCCAAGAGCGACACCATCTTGGACGAGGCTCTTTATCTTGGTATGCTCGCTGTTACAGACCCTAATAGTTCTGCAAGCGAATTAGCTGCAATGAAGGTCAAGGGCAAATATAGAGCAGATGTAGTTATTGATGAATCCAATACTAAGCATTTTATTGATTTTGCTGAAAGCGATGAATATTCCATTCAAATCAATGAAATTGAAAAGACACATGCTTCTTTATTACTCATCCTTTTGCGTTGCTTGGATGATACTGAATTATCTCATGCTCATAAGCGTTTAGGTTTCATTGTTGATAAGATTGAAACTCATTGTTCTGATGCTGCTAAAGAAGTTATCACTGATTGGAAAGAAAGAAAATCAAGAGAAACCAAAGCTGAATTAGAACGTACAGGTGGTACAAATACATCTGAGCATGAACGCAAAAAGGCTGCTGCAAAGGCTAGACAGGCTGCTATTATGTCTCAGTTTGCAAATGCTCAATCGAAATTCATGGAACAGCATGCTGATCTCTATAAGACTGAAGAAGATGAGGATACGAGAGAAGTATACGAAGATGTATCTGCTACTAATAATGAACTTACGTCAGAAGATGATCTCGAAATTGTTCGTAAATGCCATTTCCCTGCTGATAATTGTATTGTTTGTCAAGAAGAACTTGATGATACCAAACTATACGGTATGCTCGGTCTTATTCAACAAGCAAATATACATCGTCTTTCACCATTAAACAATAAGGATGTTTTGGCAGATGTATTGGAAAGTAGTCAGCACGCCAATCCTTGGACATTTAGACCTGAAAACTCTGAAAAGATGCCTCCTTTTAACGGGTTTCCTACTGATGCTCATGTTGCTGGCTTAGATATTTCGTCTTGTGGTCATCTTATGCATTCTGAATGTTTTGATACATATCAAAGATCTGTTGAAAATCAATTTTTGGGTGAACTCGGTAGAATGTTTCCCATGTCAATTTCTCCAAAGAGTAGATTTCTTTGTCCTCTTTGTAAAGCACTGGGTAATGTTTTGGTACCTATTGTTTGGAAGGGCAAAAAAGAAGCTTATCCTGGTGTCATGGTGCCTTCTACTCCTTACGCAGATTTAGGAAAGGCTATTAATGATGCTGCTGCTGATTTGAAAAAGAATTTTAGGGACTTCCCAGGTGCTTTTGATGAAGAGCCACCTTTTGTAAATAATGACCCTGATTTGGTGATTAGTGATCAAGATAAATTGAAGCATATTTACAATCAATTGATTAAAGTAATGCATGTAACCTTGACTCCTCAGTTACATACTTGGAATTTATCAAACTCAATTCAAAATCTGCAAGATATGTATGCTTATACTATTGCCGATTTTGAGATTGCTCAAAGAGGTACTGAAGGCACTCGAGCTAGAGATCTTACAGTAGAACATACAGGTACCTTTATAGATGATATCTCTAGTACATCACAAACACTTTTGAAAATCCTCGGTATGACAAATCTTTTGATTCAAAATTTGATGAACTCTCCATGGGCGGCTGAAGATCGATTCACAAAAGAAAGATTAGCTTTACAAGCGTTGAATCAATTTATTCCCAACACATCTACGCACCTTATTGATGATATGGTAGAAGCTGATATATTGGGACCCATGTTGGCAGATGACTCTTTCAAAGCATTAGTTCGTTTGAGTTTCTCAACTGCTGAAGTACCTGCTATCGAAATTCATCATTTATTACGCTCTACCTACATTGCCGAGTTGGCTAAAACTGTTATTGTCATTGTTCGTAGTATTTTAGATGGTGAAAAGCTTGTTAAAAATGTTGCCATTAATGAACTTTTACAAACATTGAATACAGAAAAGCAACAATCTAATGGAGCTGAAGGAATTCAACAATTTGCTAATTATGTACTTGGATTACTAAAGGTTCCTCAAGCTTCTATTGATAGCTTCTTCCAATGTATTAACCCTGGTGCTTTTGTCGCCCTTGTTCGTACATTTATTCTTCCCTTTTTGCGTAAATCACTCTTGTTTATGGTTGTGCACCATGGTTTCATACCACAAAATCCATCTGATGATATGGAAGAAAAGAGTGAATTTGAAAACATTTTAGATATATTAAGATTACCTACTTTAGACTCTATATTTGATTTACAACCTTTTGAACAAAAGTTAGTCAATGGATGGTGTCAAGATTATCTTATTCGTGATTCTCCAAAGATTTCTCTTAATTTACCAACTCGATTCAGAATGGTTACTCTTCCCTATAGATTAGATCAACTGTTAGATGAAAGCTCAAAGCGTGCTTGTAGAAAGTGCAAAACAGTGCCAGAACATTCTGCCATTTGTTTGATTTGTGGTACTTTTGTTTGTGCTCGCCGTTTCTGTTGTACTGAAGGAAGTAAAGGAGAATGTAACACTCATATGAAGAGGTAAATTATGCATAAATACTTGAAAAAATCGATTAGAATTCTCATTTTTAATATTTAGTTGTGGTGGTGAAATTGGTATCTATATCATGATTAAGGATTGTTTCTTATTACTATTACATGATAATGGAGGAAGCATCATGAATGCACCTTATTTAGATAGTCATGGTGAAGCAGATATTTTCTTTAAACGTGGTGCACCACAATATTTGAATGTAAAAAGATATGAACAAATTCGACAAATGTGGTTGACTCAATCTATACCAGCATTTGTCAGAAGAAGAATGGAAGTAGCTTATAGCGGAACAGTTTGGGAAGCATTTTAAAATCTATTATTGTTATGTATTTATCATTTTTCTATTACTTAAAAACCTATAAAATAAAAGCAAAAAATAGTAAATATTGTTGTACATACGAATATATATGCTTAAAACTTACAGCATTTACAATCAAAAGGACATTCAGGTGTATCTAAACCACCACCAATATTTAAGTCTTTGACATCATAAAGGGGGTAACCGTCCTCAGTAGTACGGGCTACAACAATTTAATTATGAGTTAAATCATTAAATATAATCAAATATTACTTACTTGTCTTCTTAATGCCTCGAGAATCAGCAAATGCATCATCGGCAATTGGTGGAGGTGCAGCACGCTTCTGTGAAGGATTGCTACTCTTTACAGCAGCCAATTCAGCAAATACAACTTCTTCGACCTTCTTGGATTGCTCCTCGGTCAATTGTTCTTGCTCTTCCCCCTCCTCCTTCTCTTCCTCCTCTTCTTCGTCTACCTTGTCTTCGCCTTTATTTTCAGTCTTTTTGGACTTTTTTGCAGCTTTTCTTTTGGCACTCTTTGATAAAGTAGGTTCCTTTTCAGTAGTTTCTCCTTGAATTGCTTTTGTGTTAAAAATATCATCAATTTCAGAAGCATCTGTAATCTTTTTCTTGTTGAAAATATCCTCTATTTCATCTGCACCACTAGATACATTCTTTCCCTTTTTGTTTGCTGACGCTTTTTTGATACCAGTACTCTTGATAGAAATCTCCTTCTTGGAAGCTGCCTTTTTATTATCTACCGAGAAATTTACTCAATTCTCTCTTCTCAATTTAGTATCTTATTTCTTATATACCTGATGTTTGCTTTGCCATGATAGTGTCCAAATTTATGCAAAAAGATGCTTTTAGAAGATTGTGATTGAGTAAAAGAAAAAATGATAATACGAGAAGGATTGTAAGTCCTTGCAAAAAGCCACATAATGCATTTTGTAACGCTAATCTACTTCAATTGTGTCGATAATAACAACAAATGTTCTAGAGATCATCTTATAGTAACATTATATATTGTTGATCTGCTTATAACAACTGATATTAAACATTCTGTTAATCTGCAACAATTTTGACAGGAAAAAGTGTAGCAAAATTCGCAACTTATTTCATAGAGAAAAAAAAACTGCTTCAAAATTGGAGCGTCAGAGACGTAATAATCAACCGCCAAAAAAAAATATTTAAACATCCTAGATACTTCAAAAAATATTTTACAGAAAATGCGTTGGCCCCATACATGAATCGAAATTTACGAACTGTGAAAGCTTACAAATAAAATATCAAACTATTATCTGTAGCTAGTTTTTAAATAACTTGCAGGAACAAATTAGTTTTGCCTTTTTAATCTAGAAAAATTTGACAGCTGAGATCGAATCTTTTAAAATTAGGAACTTTTAAAATTGTTGAGACGAGTAAATAATTTAAGTGATTTTTTTTTATTTATAAATACAAATACAAATATACAAAACTGTATCAAGAAAACCAAGTCAGTTAAATGATTACAAAATAACAAAAAAATACAAAATAAGTGAATATAATCAGCAAGTTTATTAAAATCCTAGAAACCACGGAAAGACATGACTTCTAGAAATTATCCACTCATTGTGCAATCAACGAGCTTCCAAAATTTCGAAAAAATGTCCCCACCCATCAACGGTAGAAATAAGAGCTGTTCTAATCCTTGAAGAACTCAAGAAAAAGCTTCCTTCTTATCCTGGTGTCAAAAAGATGTGGGCCTCTGATCATAGAATGGATATAACTTATTCTCATCCTTTAAGAAACACTTATTTTGCTTTATAAGAAAAGTAAAAATAAAACTCACCATACACAAAGTGTAGCCAAGACTGTTTTTCAATAAAGAAAATAAGCAACTGTAAAAAAAAATGTATTAATAAACTGCTTTAATACAAAATAATCGCAATATTGTATGGAAAAGATATACGTCAGTAAGCGATTTAGTCATTGTCGTCACAGCGTTCAGAAGCAGAACTGACATTGTACATTTTGTTTCATCATATCCATATAAAATTTCACATACAATAAGGCTAATCATAAAAAATGATAATTACCTTAAGCAAACACATTAAGTGCAAAAGCAGCAACCAAAAGACATTAATAAAAATGAAAGGATAACCCCAATTTTTTAAATCAAGAATGATTTGAGAATACTATATAAAATGTATAATTAATTAGTAAAAATGAATTATTAAGTTATTAGATAGCATATTGAGAAAGAAGAATCAGATGGTGGTGCATGTATATTATATCCAATCTTTCAGTTATTTTCAGAAATGTGGATGCATTTCGTCATCTTCTTCTTGGTCAATAAGATAAAAAGTAGATCAACTTACGTTAATAAAAACCACTCGAGACAGTAAAAAAAAAGAGGGAAGATTATTCAGACATAAATTAAGAATACTATAATTAATGATATAGGTTAATAAACGTCAAAATTAACAGTAAATTTTTTTTTTAAAAAAAAAGGAAATTAAAAAGAAATGAATGCTCAGATACGAGGAATTCCATTATCGTTTCTTTCTACACGAATCATTCGGGATCATGATGTTCTCTTCTCCGCAACGATTCCCTTCGTTTCCTTTTTTTTTTAAAGAATAAATATTTAATACTTGCCTTTTTGTTTAACTGATAATAAGAAAAGTAAAACCAGGCTACATCTTGAAAAATCCTGCTTTAAATGCTCGAGATTCTAATAAAAAATTTTTCTTTCCACCGGTCACTATTTCGTTTTACGAACAAGATTGACAGTCGTCAAAAAAATTATTGTAAAACCAAGAATAAAATTTCTTTTGAAAGCCACTACTATTCTCAAGACAAAAAAGCAGTTCTCGGGCCAATGAATCATCCGGATTGGACTACCGACACAGCCCCGCTGCTTGCCCTGATAAACTAAGGAGAAGTATCAAATATCGGATCATCTATTGTAAACACCAGATTGGTTGCCAATCGACCCTTTCTTAAAGTAAAAAAAAAAAAAAAAAAAAAAAAAAACCTTTAAAAAAAATTGATAATGAGTTTATTATGCTAGTTTGAGTTATTTTTCTAATCCTCACCTCCCTGATGAAGCTATAAGTTTGAAAAAAAGTAAAAATTGATATTAATACAAAAGACTTAAAACCAATTTAAAAGGAGATATAATACAACAATAAAAGAACATCAAAACTAAGATGGAGAAGAGGGGGGTAATGCAGAAACCAAAACCTAACATATTTCTATACATTTGCAGTGCGTTAATAAGGAGTCGGTTTAGGTGTTTTCTCATATATAAATTGTATTTTCCATCGCATGTTCTTTCAATCTTGATTCTTAATTCTTCTTTTTAGTATATAATGAATAAAAAATATCCTCTATCTATTAGTAACAACAGTGAAACGACAAAAGTTTTTATTGATTCTGATGAAGGCTTTCTTGATCTAGAAGAAGCTATTAAACAAAAGGCAAGAACCCCAGATGAATTTGACTCTGGGTTTTCTTGTGTATCACTCGAACTTAGCAGCGCTTCATTTGAAGAAACAAAAGGCATTCAGCACTTCAATGAACAGGATGAAAAGAAATTGGTCAGAAAATTAGACTTTCGCATCATGCCTTTATTCTGTTTATTTTATTTTGCCGATTTTCTTGATCGTGCTAACATTGGAAATGCAACGTATGTATTTAATCTTTATATATTTGAGAATAATTTCTGATCTTGTACATAGTTTGGCTGGCCTTCAAACTGATCTTGGGGTTTGTGGATACAATAGAAGTTTTGTAATTTATTTTAATTCTAACCATGTTATTCATAATAGATGACCACATATGAATTAAGTACATCTATATCAGCCTTTTTTATAACCTATGTAAGCTAATTATACACTTTAAGATTGCATTCTTGTATTCTAAATCCTTTTTTGGTGCATTAATCGTAACAGATCATTTTTGAAGTGCCCTCAAATGTCATATTGAAAAGAACAAATGCTGCAATGTGGCTATCATTCATCATGTTAGTTTGGGGAATTGCAACTCTTCTAACAGCTTTTGTAACTAATTTTACAGGGCTATTAATAGCAAGACTTATACTAGGGTAAATTATGTTTTATATTATATACACATACATAAGCATTCAACTAAAAAAAAAAAAAAAAAAAAAAAATTCATCATTACTACCTCCTTTTTAATCTATATTATCCTCCCCCTTTTTTTTTAATTTTGTATAATAAGAGCTGCAGAGAGTGGCTATATTCCCGGGATCATGTTTTTGCTATCAAAAGTTTACAATCCTCAAGAATTTAGTATGCGTGTTAGTATATTATTAACTATGGCTACGCTCTCAGGATTTCTCTCAGGTCCATTAACTTACGGAATGTCATATTTAGATGGAAGAAATGGCTTGCATGGTTGGCAATATTTGTTTATTTTTGAAGGAGCTCCTACTATTGTCTTGGCTATTGTTTCGTATTTTTTCTTATTTGATGATTTGCAAAATGTAAAATGGTTATCTACAGAGCAAAAAGTATTGCAGGCAAATCGAATGGTTATCCATCATAATACAGATTCAAGTTATGAAGTGGTCTCATTGCAAACTTTCAAAGATGTGCTTTCTGATTGGAAAACCTGGGCTTTTTCTGTAATCTTTTTACTAAATTCTATTAATGTAACTAGTGCTACAGTTTTTGCACCAACACTAATTGGTGGTATGGTTTTCAATATGTGAAGACTTATGTTTTGTAACTAATTTTGTGAATTTAGGATTTGGTTTTGATCCTAAAACTTCTCAGTTATTAACCGCTCCACCATGTGTAATTGCTACAATTGGTGTATTAATTGGTGGATACTTAGCTAGTCGTTACAATCGTCGATCACCTTTACTTGCTGTTGGGTCTATTATTATTGCAATTGGCTATACTTGCCTGTTACTTCTGACAAACAAATGGGGTAAACATTAAAAAAAAAAAAAGAGTTGATTGATTGCATACCTAATACTAATATTAATGTGTTTTAATCTTTTATACAGCTCTTTATAGTACTTTGTTTTTAATCCCTGCTGGAATGGGCATGCAAGGTAAATATTAAGTGATCATATACTATAATATATGCAGAGAAATAACATTAAATTATTTATTAGCTGCTGCTGCAATTGGTTGGTCAGCAATCAACTATCATGACCTTAATATAAGAGCTGTTGCTGTGGCTACTGTACTTATGGTGGGTCAAGTTGGCTGTATAATTGCTGCATACTTGTTTCCCTCTCAAGATGCACCAAGATACGGTATGTATACATATAAACGCATCATGCTAAATTATTTACATTTGAGTGCTGATTAAATTTACAAATAATGCGTAGCATTTGGAATGATCTTTAATTTGGTAACTGCAATCGTGTCAACAATTATATCTGCCTTGACAGGCTATTTACTATACAGAGAAAACTGTCGTCGTGACAGAAACCCTAATGAAACCGTGAGTATATCGTCAGACTTAATATACCCGTATAAACATGTAGCTAATATTTTGCTCAATTGTAGAATCAGCTCAGATTTTTTTACTAACATGCACATGTACATAAATTACATTTTATTCTAGTACATGTAGCATCAGTTAATCTTAAATTACGACATGATACTTATCGAAACGCCAAAAAGAGGGCCAACAAAATATACCCTACATTTATGTATAATTTTATTTACTGAAAATATAAAACTCGAGAAAAAATGATATAACAAATTTCCAATTCCTTTATATGTAAACGAAATAAAGACAAGCAACCTGTTCTGTATCACCTAATAAAGTTTTACAAAATATCGCCAAAACCAAACTACTAAAAATTTTCCGTGCTCCTCATAGAATGCAATGCTCTTTTTCAGCTGTGAAATTTAAAATAAATGGAAAACACGGTATCATAAATTATAATTTTGAATTGATGCAAAAATTGGGTACCTAACAAGCATCGATAATAATTATTAGTAGATGTTGTTTGTATATATAGCGCTTACAACCATAGAACATACTAATAATATGGTGAGCTATTGTAATTTTTTTGGGGAAAACAGTTGTTACATTTCAGGTATAATAGTTTGACATTTTTTAATTTGGGACCTTCCATCGAAAACATACCAACAACCCATAACGTATATGTATTCAATTTTGATATGACCCCAGCGTAGCATCGTTACCGGCAGACTACATAGTGGAGGCCAATAAATATTATTTATGATGTTATCTTTAAATCAGAATTATTTGTTAACCAGCATTCATAAAGATTTTATTTTAAATTGTTTACAATGAACACACACAGCAATCTATAGGCGCACTTGGCAATAATTTTCTCGGCGCACAGCAAGTTCTGAAAGTTGCAATGTGAGATTATGGTACCAAAAATATATACCTACTCCCTATTGAGATGGAAGTTGGAAGTTAATAATAAAATACAAATAAAGAAATGTTTAAAGAATTTTTTTCTCCTTGGATTTAATAAAAATAGTTCCTTATTTCTCATAAATGTACAAGAAACTTTTGTAAATTCAATTGGGGTATTTAGATTGAAAAACTATTTTAATATCTTGTTTCAATTTATAATGAGTTGTTACATTTGTAACTACTACTATATTTCCTGATTTAAACATCCCCTGTATACAATTGCATTGCAAAAAATAACAATTTCGACAAATTTTCTTCGAATTTTCATACATCTCAGGTGTGGCGGCAGTTTAAAATAAAAACTTTCTGATGATGAAAAAAAGGATAAAAACAATCCTGAATTTTTAAAATGCAAAATTGACATCAGAAGTGTATAGTAAATTGGCTAGCTCTATTAAGTAACCTCAGCATGAAATTTAATTTTACATTTAATGATGTACTTATCAAAAACATTTAGCACCAAATATTTTGTAAAAAAAAGCAAAAACATGAAAAACAGTTTTTAGTGATTCTAAAAATACTTTTATAGAAATATTATAATGTTAGTATTACAGACAAATAAAGCAAAAAAAATACCTATTATTTGAGGCATTATTTATTGCTCTGGCTCTATTTTTCGTAGAGTTATTAGCTTTTTTCGAAAAATACAAATTTTGGACGACGGTATACAAGGAAAAATTCATGATTTTTTCGAGATAAATTTTATAATAAAATATAATAAAACCAAATAAAAGAATTATTTTTAACTTAAGAACTGTTTGTTTAAACGATCGCTATCTCGAGATACAGCCCATTGAAGTTGCGTTTTTGTAAGCTTTTAATGGAAATAGCTTTATAAAAATCTTATGAGCTTAATTGAGATTTTAACTAGAATTATTTTTCTCATTTGTATATCTGTTTTAAAACATTACTCTTTGAGATTGCTTTAAAATTGCAAGAGTTATCAACTGAAAAGTAAATTTCATGGTATTTTTTTCGGTATTTTAAGATACAATCTGCATAAACGGAGTTTGATAATTTAGGCTCAGTGATTCGAGATGGATATGTAGTAATTATACTTTTCATCTTTAAAAAATTCTTTTGGTACAGTCCTTAGGAGAAAGTTGTAAAAAACCTTCTAACATACGCACTATGACTTCTTGTATGCTCTCAGAGCACATGGATGTGCTCAAATGAGACCATCTGCAGTAAATAACGATGTGGAATATCCTTAGATATTCACGGAAAAAATTATAAAAAACAATAAGAATTCAACTAGATAAGTGTAGGGTTTTATTATCAAGTCAAATTCTAGCTAAGGCCTTATTGTGATAAATAAATGTC
>JAEPRC010000090.1:0-87435 GCA_016758945.1 Mucor plumbeus
GGACGACTACATTTCAGATGTACCTCAGGAATAAATGAACTGCTTCAACATCAATAAAGAGATTGTTGCCGTTCAAGATGGACAAATGGATTCGGAAGAAGAGTCTCATGACATATTCAAAATCGTAGTTTTTTTTTGTTTTATGACCCTGTGTTAAATTCTTTCAAAAACATCTTTTAGTTAACGAAATTAAAATATACTATTTGCGTATTATGCGCAATCTCAAAATCCAGTTTTGAACCACTAAAAAATATCTAAAACAACCTACACTGCGAAAAAATAGTTTTAAGAAGCATGCGTTTTCATTTACTCGCTGTTAAATTATCAGCTCGGAGAGGCTAAAAGTTTTGCGATAATGTGGATCAATATTAGGTGTACCTACCATTGTAATGGGAGCTCATTTGGATTCATACTCGGTGAAAACTGTTAAACTCGCTGACTTTATTAGTAGGTGCAAATATAAATAACAGATAACAAGCTCTTTGATTGAGCTTACCGAATTTACAATGATCCATAACCCATAGAAGCTGTTATTTACTATTAATATCTATGTTTATGTAATATGTCACTTTAATTGGATCAGTATTCATAGAAATTATATTTCAATTGTTTTCAATAAACGTGCACAACAGCCAACTATAGGTGCACTTTGGCAATATTTTTTTTTGATACACAGTAGTTTCTAGAAGTTGCCCTTTCAAATTATAGTGTCAGAGATATGTGCATTTACTTTTCTATGTAAATTTGGAAGCTACTAGAATCGAAATTCGCAAAGACAGGGTTTTTATTGTAGGTTTTTTACGGTTGTAAAAAAATAGATTTCAGATAATTCCAGATGGTTTTCAGATGGTTTTCAAGATTTTTCGTCCAATATTGGGTCAAATTACGTTAAATATTCAACGAGGATGTACGGATGTATCTTAATTCTATAAGGAGTTTATATATGTCTGAAAATAGAATGATTAATATCAGAATTGAAATGCTCTAGATTTAGAATAAATAGTAGTGTAAGAAAAAAAATATACACTAATGACTTTCTGAATACCCTCAGAGCACATAAATGTGCTCAGTTGAGAGCATCTCAGATATTGATTGAAAATTCAGTCAATGAAATATCATAAAATAATATTTTTAATTATAAAGTTATTCTACTTAATTAATTACAAGCTTTTTAAAGGTGAAGCACCATTATGTACGTCAAATGTTTGGAAAAATGTTCGCATTCAAAGTTACCAGCTTTTTGAAGCTTCAAATTTAATGTAAATACAAACACATCGATGTTCTTTAAAAAGAGCATTTATTTGTACTTTACTTAAATTTGATGTTCAAATGTTCCGCTTTATACTACTATAATTTGTCGGTTAATATACATGCAAATCGAACAAAAATTTGAATATAAAAAGTTGCTCATATCATCATGTACAGTATACAGTATATCATTACAGCGGTCAAATGTTTATGCTTATTGGAAGAATAAATAGCACATGCATGCTTATATTGCTAGCGTGAAATTTCTCCTCAGTAGATATATGGCTATATTTTTCTCAATTTGCCCATGCTTTTCTTCTATTAAAACTTTAAAAGTAATGCAGCAAACATAAATATCTAATTAATTGAAATATGAACAAACAAAAAAAAATTTAAAAAGAGTATCCAAAAGTTCAGTATAGTTTGGTAAATTTATAAATTTACATAAATTTTAGCATTACAAACAGCTAAAATTTATACTGTTGTGTAAAATTTCACTAAGCAAAAAGAGTCAACAAAGTAGACATCAAGACACCGCCGGCATTGTATTTAACATATAGGTTTTGCTATTTAGTATAGCGGTGAGAAAAATTTGTTTGAAATAAAAAATAATACATAGGATATTCGTAATTATACCACACTACTATTATGGTCTTTGTTTTCGATGTAATTCCACCTATTAAAATAGCTTAATATTGAAATTAATTGGCTTAAAACTGTGTGTAATTGTTGTAAAGTGTTTGCTGCTGTTATACATATGAGAATATGAGAATATATATATAAAAACGTGGAAAATTGTATTACAATAAACTGTAATACGAACATTGTTAATGATCTATCAGAATATCTTTGACAAATCTAGAAAGTTCCATTGTTCCATGACTGGGTCCTGTCTATCGGGAACTGACAATGAAACATAGCTTGTCGCCAAGGGAAAAAAGGTGCAAAATGAGATATAAACTACAACTTTTCTGAAAAAATTACTATGACAATCGCTACAGAAACTGTTTTACGTGAAGATGTTATTGGCAAGAACGTATAATTTTATAACAATTATATATAAAGAAATAAATAATTCCGAATTTTAAAATTGCTATTTTCGCGTTTTTTCCCGTAGTGTGTAGCAATATTATCACTGAAATATTAATATATTACATCTCTACATTTTTATCAAATAATAATAGTTTTTCTTATTATTTCTAATGAGTCCCTGCCCATTAGATCTTTTCACATATATCCAACAACTATATAAATCCCTATTCAATATATCTTAATAAACAGCACTTTTTACGTTGAATTTATTTTATACAATTCTTGATAAATCAGATAACTTAAAAAATGTTGATTTTCCTTCTGGATTGTAGTACATCATTTATATTTAATTGAGTATTTTAAAAAGGTAAAAATAATTATTGTGTGAAGTTAATAAAATTCACCGCCTTCATGCAACATTATTGCATGGCTACAATAATATGCTATAAAAATAAAGAGATATTCAAAGGATTTTTCTCCATGAATTTAGTAAATGTAATTCTTTATCTATCTTGATTGTACAAGAAGCTCTAGAAGTTCAATTATTTGAATCGCAATGATTTGTTCCATGTGGCGCTCGGTGAAAACAACAGCAGCTTGTTCGCATACTTACTTCAAATGCTGAAAATTGAAAGAGGCTCACTTACTTAATTATACGGCCGCTTGCGCTCAGCTTGCTTGGATTATTTTAAAGTACTTAATGCTCAATAAATTCTCGGCTAAATTACTTGAGCTCGCTTTAGCTCTGCTGTTTTGCAAAGGCTACGTTGTATAAAAAATTATAATGCAATTAAGTTGCATAAATCTATATCGAAAATACAACTTAATAGTATGTCAAAAGTGAATTGATCTAAATTGTTTAGACTTATTGTGCGATAAATTTTACATGCAAAGCACAATAGCAGGATGTGTGCAATTAATTGAACAATGATTAAATTACAATTTCTCCTTGTCATAGAACAGCAATTGTTACTACAGTAAAAATTTATATATTTGAATCACAATTTAAATGCCAATCTCGTGTAAATAAAGTTGACATCTTGTACAACATCATCAATTATATAGAAAGAGATAATCAATGAACTTGTTAATAAAGAAGTCCATAAATTTTTATTATGTTTATTAAGTATTAAGCAAGTCCTTAAATTTTTATATTCACAAAGAACCAATAACTGTTCTACTTTCCAATCTACATTATCCATCAACTTATTCAATTAATCTTTTTAGTCATTCATTGGTCAACATCAATGATCCATCTCTTGTATTCTCCCCATTCCTTTAGTTTAGACAATTAATATAAATAGCAAAGTATTCCAAGTAGTCATTAATAATCTTATCTTATTTTTAAAAGAATAAACAACATCTTATATATTATTTTACAAGTGTTTTTATTTTCATTTTTTCACACTCCTGCAATATTATTATTTTCTTTTAAACATACAAGATAATAAAACTCTTTTTGTACTGAATAGCAACTGCTAATTACAATACAGGTGATGCTCCAACGTCTACTTTGTTAGCTATTTTCGTTTAGTTAATTCTCACACAGTAAATTTTAGTTATGTTTGATTTTAAAATTTATTCGAGTTTATAATATACATAAACTTACCAAACTGAATCAAACTTATGAACGCTCTTTTAATTTTTTTTTTTGTTTTATTTTTAATTTTAAATTGTTAAATATATATTTTCTGCACTTTTATTAGAATTTTAACAAAATAAATGGGCAGATTGAGAAATATTTAACCATATGTCTGCTAAAAAAATTTGCACTGACTGAATTATTCTTAAAGTTTATAAATAAAAATACAATTTAAAAAAGACAATAATGTATCAGCTTTTCCAACTGTATATAAAAAACTAAAAGAAGTCTGAAGTTTATTAAGATATAAAAGTATGGGTCTTTTATATCTGTTCATTATTTACTACTGAGAATATAATTATAGAACCAATAGATCAATATGATAAGTATTTATCCATATTGATTTAACAAATCAGGAAAACAATATATTGAGTGCTTTTCCTAGTTGACATGTTTCAAGTTTAGTATTTGTCGTTCTTGTTTAATTTGTTGATGGAAGGTCCGTGCCTGGAGATCTAATTATATTAATAGCGCCGCCTATTAATATTGAGTTTGACATGAGTTAATTGTGCTACTGAGCCACATGGAAAAGTAGAATATCCGTAGTTGATACTTCTTTCTGAAGTATTGGTTATATTATGGATTTGCCCAAGCCACAATCATAGATCTTGACTATCAGGTTAGGATGTAGATTTGTAGAAGGTGACATGGAATACAACACTGACAAGATAAGCATGTACTGTATGCGCTACCTATTCTCCCAATAAGAAGAAAAACATTTGGCCGTTGTAAAGATATATACTGTACATGATGATATGAACAACTTTTCTGTATCCTGTTTTTAGTTCAGTGTGCAAGTATATTCACCGAGAAATTATAGTGGTATAGCGAAATATTTTAATAACATCAAATTTATGTAAAGTGTAGATAAATGCTCTTTTTAAAGAACATCGAGATGTACTTGTGGCCACATCAAATTTGAAGCTTCAAATTCTGAAAACTTTGAATACACATATCTTTCAAAAAATTTAATGTATATAATGACGCTGCACACCAAAAAAGCTTGTAATTATCCAAGCAAAAGGAATTTATATCTAAAAATACTATTTCCTAGGTTTTGTTAACTGACTTTTCAGTCAATATATGAGATGCTCTTATGAGCTTATTCGCGGCCTTATTCGAGCACATCCATGTGATCTAAGAGCATACGTTAAAATACTTTCTACAGCGTTATTGCCGTAAAGGCTGTACCAAAAACCCTTCAAAGAGTAGATTTACGACATATACAGTTCTAATTACGCGGCCTACATTATCAAACTTCGTTCTATGCGGAATGTATCATAAAATACCAGAAAATTACCACAAAATCTACCACTACGGGAAAAAACTCGAAAAAACGCGAAAATTGAAAATTTAAAACTTGCAGTTATTTATTTCTTTACATATAATTGTTATAAAATTATACCTTTCCGATAACATCTTCACGTAGTAAAACAGTTTCTGCAGCGATTGTCATAGTAGTTTCTTCAGAAAAGTTGTAGTTTATATCTTCTCATTTTACACCTTTTTTCCCGTGGTGAAGTGTTTGAATCGAACAAACGATTTTACTACTCTGCTTCAATTTACAATGATGAGTTGTTCCATTTGCAACTACAGTACTATATTTTCTAATTTAAACATCCCCTACATATCATTGCATTGCAAAAAAAAAAAAAAAAATTCGGCAAATTTTCTTTGAACTTTCATACATCTCAGGTGTGGCGGCAGTTGAAATCCAAAATTTTCCAATGAAGAAAAAATTGGATAAAAACGATCCTAAATTTTTAAAATGCAAAATTGACAGCAAACTTGTATAGTAACTTGGCTAACTTTATTAAGCAACCTCAACATAAAATTTAATTTTGTATCTAATAGTATATTTATTGAAAACGTGTATCACCAAAAATTTTGTAAAAAAAGCAAAATCATAAAAATCACTTTTTAGTAATTTTAAAAATACTTTTATAGTTAAATTTTAAAGGTAATGTTACAGAAAAATAACGCCAAAAAATACCTATTACTTGAGGCATTATTTGTTACTCTAGCTCTATTTTTCATAGAGTTATTAGCTTTCTTCGAAAAAGTCAAATTTTAGACGAGGGTATACAAGGAGAAATTGATGTTTTTTTCGAAATCAATTTTATAATAAAATATAATACAACTAAATAAAAGAACCATTTTTGGCTAATAAAGTATATGTTTAAACGGTTGCTATCTTGAGTTATAGTCCATTGAAGTTGCATTTTTGCAATCTTTTAAGGGAAATAACGTTATAAATAACGTATGAGCTTAATTCAATTTTTCACTAGATTTATTTCTCATTTTTATATGTCTGTTTTAAAATATTAATCTTTGAAATTACTGCAAAATTGTAAGAGTTATCAACGGAAAACTAGATTTTGTAGCAGATTTTGCGGTATTTGTTATATAAGATCGGATTTGCAATAATATATTTAAAAAAGAGTACAATAAAAGAGAATGTGTAACTAATCAGTTCTTCAACTGTACAATAAAAACAAGATAAGGTTTATTTAGATATAAAAGTATTGCCTTTTATAATGATTTAGTGTTGAGTTCCTGAGATACAATTAAGAGCGGTATTGAACTATTAGATCTGTTTGAGAGTAATTTATGGATTGATGTTAATCAATCATAATTAAGCCGTGATTGTAGAGCTTGTGAATTGCCTTGTTTTAATGCTGCGCTTGTTTTGCCTGGATTGTGATTTGATATATATTGACAGCTACTTGAATGATTAACCGCTGAGGTTAAAGAGTATGGTGTCATGATTTGAGTGGTCCGAGCCTTTTGGTTAATTGATTGAGAAATAATAAACTAGACGTTTCTTATATCCCATTCTAAACTTGTTCTTTCATATTCTAAATAGTAATCAATGGATTGTATAATCTATTGATTGATTATAGAATGCGATAAAGTATGATACTTGGTGGAATACAACAGTATTTTAAGATACAGTCTACATAAAACGGAGTTTTATAATTTAGACCCCGTAATTCAAGCTGGATATGTAGTTAATTTGTTCTTTGAAGGGGTTTTTTAGTGCAATCTTTAGGGCAACGTTGTAAAAAGTATTCTAACGTACACACTCTGATCTCCTGTATGCTCTCAAAGCACATGGATGTGCTCAAATGAGATGGTCAATAGGCTCATAAGGTCATTGATGAGCTCATATGAGAGTATCCCAGATATTGACCGAAAAGTTAATCAATGTAAAGATGTAAAGTTAAATTAATTCACTTTTGACATACCATTAAATTGTATTTTCTATATAGATTTACCCAACAACTTAATCGTACTACAGTCGAAACTCAATTTAAGGGTACTTGTGGTTTCGTTTAAAAAGTCCCTTATATCGAGGACCTCCCTTAAATCAAATTTAAAACACAGATCAACTTCAATTTTAAGAAAGGAATGAAGGCGTCTTAGATAATTACGCCACATCCTTAATCCATGATGGTTATGATGAAATTGACGATATGGAAGAAACAAACGATGATGTTATTCCTGTAAATAAAGAAAAATCCTAGCAAGTTTAGGTTATGTTACTTCAAACTTTGTTGCTACAAATAATGAAGATTTCAAAGTACTCAAAGATATGGTAGATTTCTACTTACGTGTAATAAATTTTATAAAATCAAGGAGCTGTGAATTGGGATAATATATAATATGTAAATTATAAAATTGACTTTGATTCCATGATCGGGGGGAGAGGTTGGTGTTACTAATTGTAATTGCTATTACTACTATACGATTAATACCTATGATTGGATTATTTTGAATTATATAACAATTGGTTATAAGCATCAATGATAATCGAGTAATAAAATATATTTATTTGAAATGGGATTATAAATATATAAGGGGAAGAAAGAAACAGATAAATTCACTAATGTTCATTTAGTCTGCATGGATTATCGGTATTTATACGATTTGGGAGTTGGTAGTATAGAAATTGGGTTTAAGTAAGAATGTAATGGATCAAATCATTACATTACGATATAAAAAACTCCGTAATACAATACAGATGCAATCAAACTACATTAAATGGGTTTTTCTCAAAAGATTAGAAACCATTTTCAGTATTTACATCTAGTAAAAAAGTTTTGTACCTAAAACTGTTCTTTTTTTTAATTTTGGGACCAATAATATTATAATAAGATAAGGGACATGTGGAAAGAAAAAGTTCCCTTAAATATAAATCCGAAATAAAGGATTTTATTCTGTAAAATTTTTCTATCGGTATTCGGTAGATACAAAAATCTCCTTTATATCGAGGTTTGACTGTAAATTGCATCTTACAGAATAAAAAAAAAGAAAAAAATAAAATTGTTTATATTTAAATATGTTATAAAGGGTTGCAAAGCAAGTAAGTTTTATGATTGGAAAGTATTAGTACAGCTAAATGTTTTGCAGAGATATTAAATTTCGAAATTTTTAATTTAAGCAAAGAAAGTTTTCTAAAGATTTGGAACATTAGCACCGAAAAGGTTGTACCAACTGCTGAAAATAGGATCTTTTTGGGAACGCATTTTTGGGTTAAAATTGAATATCTCCAGCACATGAGTATGTGATTTTTTCTCGGTGTTATTTAGCGAAAAAAAAAAAGTTGAGTAGGGATGAAAAGCTATATCCAGCTATTACAGGAAAAGCAGTGAACTTTATCTAGTTTGGAGTCTTTTATCAGACATGAAATACCCTGAAGAATATGTAACATTATGCGTTGTGTACTTTTCAAGTAACTGGGTGTCTGAGCTTAATTCGTTCTATAATAGATGGTTATAACGAGCCTTGTTGGATAGGTTGGAAACCTAAATAGCGAAATTGGTGTATTTTTGTTCGCCAAAATTGCCCCCATTATGAGAAGAAAGGAGGGGATACTTAACCAATAAACATTTCCAGCGTTGAACACACTTTACTAGATTTTAATTTGGTCTAAATTTTGGAATCAGAACAATCTTTAAGGCACTTTCAGAATTGTTTTAAGGTTTTTAATACACTGATAAAATGTATAAATTGGCTTTCTAGTATATATACATGACTATTTTTAAAGAAAAAGCACTAAAAACAAAATTTTCAAGAAAGCCAAATTATCATGGACTAGTTTCTAAATTTCAGCGTCTACCACACTCTGCTGAAACCAAATAAACATCACTTTGCATATAATTTCATTTGGGTTAAATTGGAAGTAGAGACCTACAAACAAGCACACTACATAGCGGAAAAAGAACTCTGGGTTTCTCTAGTTTTTATTTAAAAAGTACATGCAATATACTATTTATAAAGCAACGTTGTATTAACTGAAGAGCACATGTCTACGGAAACAGACTTGCCTGACTCTTATTACAGCATGTGTCAAGCTTAAAATGTTTGTCAGCTATGATCAATAAGCGAATTCTGCGAATGCAAATTGTTTTAATGATGTAAACCTCCTTTTTTCGGTTATTGATCAGAAAGAGCACATGGCAGTTTGGCAGAATCCCTTTTTCTGTTTGATGAGTTTGGGCGGCAGCAGAAATTAGGCAAAAAGAGATGATCTAATAAACTTTGCTTATGTGGCTGTATCACAATCAATAAATTCCAAATTCTTACATAAGGAATTAACTCTTTTTATATAAGTTTCATTCAGATTTTCCAAGTAATACGTCAAAAAGTCATGATTATCGGATTTTATTTATAATTGATTAAGTTTCTGATCCAATTACTTGGGTAATTTTTCAGTCATTCAAAGAAAAGATTTTCCAATAAATATCTAAAACGAGCAAATTCCGTTTGAGCAAATTTGATTAAAGAACAGAAAAAAAAAAAAACCTAGTTCATATTTTTTATTTTCTTTTTCTGTTCATTCCACTTTTTTACATACAAATCATGTCTTCTCCAGTAAATGAGGAGGGACGTGCTTCTTATGAAAAGCCTGTTACTACAAAGGATATTGCAAATCTTTATTCCCATTTACAAACTATGATTGACAATGTCCCCAAATCACCAAGACTCGAGACAAAAAACGATTTTCCTATTTCGCCCACAGCTTCTTCTAGTTTAAATAGGAGTACACCCTTAAAACCAGATTGCCCTTGTCATCATATTTTGGTTTCTAAAGATTCTAAGCATTGCGCACTTTGTGATGATGTTATACCGATTCTTTCAGATATTCAACAAGATAGAGAAAAGAAGCGAAAAAATATTATTGAATTAAAGCAACAACTTTTAACTGAGCAAAGCAATTCAAATATTAATCAGGCCGAGCTATTTACTCAACAAGAAAAATACCAACAAATTAGTAATCAGTTGCAGAAAACTAAGGAGCAGTATGTTAACATGAAGAGAGACATGGCAGTATTACAGCAAAAGTATGAAACAGAGAAAAAGGAAGCAGAAGAAGCGAAACAGGCCAAAGCGGATGTAGAAAATGAGCTGGAGGAACTATCGCAGAAGCTATTTGAAGAGGCTAATGGCATGGTAGCTACAGAAAAAAGAGCTAAACATCTATTGGAAATTCGATATCAGCATTTAAAGCAGGAATTAGAAAGCTGTAAGCATCAGATGGAAGCAGAAGAGATGCAACTCAAAGAACTGAAATTAAAAATGGGAAGCATGGAAGAACAGCATAAAAGAGAGCATCGACTCAGCGCCAATGGTAGTTGCATTTCTGCCTCTGACGAAGAAGAAGATAGTCAAAATAAACGAGCATCCCGAGATATGGCAGGATTATTCAGTCATCAAGATGATACTGTTGAAGAAAATCCAACAGATCCCCTCATTTTAAACGAATTCAAAGAATTCGTTGAATTAGGCGAGTCGGTTCCCATTCGTAAAATTCATGGGATACCTTACATGAAGAACAATTTGGCAGAAGACATTGAACCTTGTCTCCAATTTGGACACAGCTCTCGGTTATCAGCCAAAAAAATATATGAAGCCATCTTATTAAATACATGTTTCATAGAAGAATCACCTTATGGATTTGCGCAAGAGCAGGCTAAAAGACCGTACGATGTACCCCTTCGAATTTCAGCAGCCAAGAATATGATTTGGGAGAGATTGAGTACACCTACTACTGCACCATTTGCTGGATGTCAAGCTTGTGGAAGAAATACTAAATCGGATTTGCCATATCGATTCCGTATTTCAATGTTGGATGATTGGGCTTGTATTGATCGATATTGCCGTGATCGACTAGTTTCTGTTTGTGAATTTTATATGTTTATTCGTAATATAAGACAAGGATATTATAATGGGCGGACAATACCTGATCTGTATCAGGAATCTGTACGATTGAAGCTTCAAATGTTTTATGCGAGGTAATTGAATGAGTCTGTATTGTTGAATTTTATTAACAATTACTTAATTGATTCTTTAGAATGGGTACATTATCACAAGCGCTGTATAAAATAGGTGTAAAAGGTGACATTATTGGACATGCCTCTGCACCTAATATGTTGATTCCTCCACCTATTGAAATTGAGCACGCAGAGACAGAAGCAGATCGAGATGCAGATGCAGTAGATGAACTTTTCACCAGCACAACCACATCCACTCTATCAACCAGCAATCATTCAGCTATTTCAGCCAAAGTATCTGATGATGAAGAAGAAGAAAAAGAGGAAGAAGAGGAAGAGGAAGGCAATTCACTTAGACGTAGCTCAGTACATCCAGGAAACTCAGTTTGGTTGGCTCACTCATTTTGAATTTGTTAAAAAAAATACCCTTGTGCAATTGCAAGAAAATGAAATGAATTTAGTGTAGCTAAAGAAAAAAAGAACATTGCACAAAACTATTATAAAATTACCCTTTTTAATCTTGTCATAAACCTTTTTGGAACATTTAGAGAATTATTTTTGAGGTGACATCCAAAATTATATAAAGAGGTTTTTTTTTTTCCGGTATTATTTTTCTTTTCTCTATTCTTCTTTTTTTTTTTTTTTTTTTTTTTTTTTCTTTTTTTAATCTTTTCAATTTATTTAAAAATTTAATCCCAATACTTCTTTTTTGCTTTATTCTGCTCTCTTTCTTTTTTTTTTTTAGAATAAATTATTACAATATATAATAGCAACAGAAAAAAAAAAACACAAAAAAAAAAAAAAAAAAAAAAAGGTACACATCCAATTGTCAAATCAAATCAAATCGAAATCCCAAAACCATTGCAATCTTTGAATCAAATGAATCAGTCATTATCATTAGATAATATTCCACCGCCGTTAAAATTACTTCGACCTAGTCAATTAGACATAAATTATACTTTGGGTAAAAATACGGAATTTAGACATAATTAGGCAAAAAAAGATATTGAACAGATTATCTATTTAGACGTAGTACAAAACCCCATTCGAGCAAGATGTTGCGGATTTGGAGAAAAAGATCGTAGACCTATTGATCCGCCTCCCATTCTACAGTTATCGGCAAAAGATCAATACGGTGAACCAATTGTTTTAAAGTAAAAACCCTATTTACTAAATTATCCACATTATTAACATTGTGTTAGACCAGAGGATTCAGTTTTGTTTTTAGTGCAATGTGAATTATTCAATATTGCTAAAACTGAAAATAGAACATTGGTTTATACGCCATGGTCTTCAAATTCATCAAATGAAAAACCGGAATATGTTCGAAATTTAATAGGTTCAAGCGTATCAAACGCATATCATTTATACGATGAATTTGATAAACCTGGTACATATTTTATATTTCATGATCTGTCCGTTAGAACAGAAGGTACATTTGTTCTTAAGTTTGTGTTTGCAAATCTGGCTGCTGGGTAATACTCATGCTGTTTATTATAAACATTTAATTTGTATATAAATGTCAAATAGTTAATCTTATTATCGTAAATATTAACATTTTTAGTGAACCATTCACAATGAGCACGCGTGTTCAGCAAGAAATTTTTTCAACACCCTTTTCAGTATATCCTGCAAAAAAGGTAAATTTAATTGTTTCTGAAAAAAATAACCTGTACTGACTAAACTCTTAGTTTCCTGGATTAACAGGTAAATAAACTAATGTTTTGTATAAATAATTCTCGATTCTTTGTTATTAAAGCTGCATAGAATCAACACCTCTTTCAAAATGCTTTTCAAAACAAGGAATTAAAATTCCAATTCGAAGCGAAGTATCATCTCTTAAACGAATACCAAACGATTCCATTTTTGCTCCTCAAAGTTCTCAAAACCATGATGAAGATCAAGAGCCTCCTCCACCAAAAAGTAAATTTACACGGCTTCCAATATCTGACTTTCTTTCTCCGGAATAAATTGTTGCATTTTTACTAATTACATTAGATTATACATTTTTACATTTAAAGAATCAGAGTTAAATTTTTTAAAATTGACCGTTATTTCTTTTTTTTTTTTATTATTATTTTTTTTTTTTTTTTATTAAAATGCTAATTTTTCTATGTTACAGACTTTTTTTGGAGGAAAAAAAATATATTCTAATTATTTATACGATTTAACGACGCTTAATGACCTTTAATGGGTCCTTACGCTTCTAAAATAAAAAAAATTAATCATTTAAAAAAAATTATACAGTAAAAATGATCTTACCTTATTAGCTCCCTTTTTAAAATTGCCCCTCTTACGTTTTTGACTTTTGAATGGCACATCAATTGGCTCAGAGTTAGCCATAGCAGTTGGAACAGCAATACGAGGCATTAAATAAGAAGGAATGTGCTTTAAATGATCTTGAACTTTAGCAGGTTGAAGGGCATGGTCATGGCGTAAGAATTCTAAATCTTTGGGCTTATCTTCAAAATGTGCCTTCAACTTTTCAGAATTCATAATTTCTCTCTTGATTTCTTTGATACGGGCTTCTTTTACAGCAACCTTGTTAACTGCTTTTAATGCATCTTCAACACGATATTTGAAACCAGAAACATTCTTCTTTTCAAAACTATACGGTTTCAATTCAGCACCCTTGGCTTCTTGTTGTTTCTTAACTCGAAGATATACGGTATCATCATAAATACCCTTACCACGAGCAACTTCCTTCTTGTCTTCAACTAAATCTTTAGTGACAACAAAAGATAAACTCATACCACGTTGACCACCACGAGCAGTACGACCAATACGATGAGTATAAGCTTTAGCAGAATTAGGGAAATCAAAATTAATAACTGCAGCAACACCTTGGAAATCAACACCACGGGAAACACCATATTCCTTATCACGCTGAACCTTTTTGCCCTTTTGAACTATAAAATTCAATGTTAATAGCCATTATTTAAATGTTCATTACCATTCATTAGTTATTACCTTTCTTGGAATCTTTGTCAGACTTGGCTTCCTCTTCATCCTCCTGCATAGCAGATGTTGTTTCCTCCTCTTCTTCCTCATCGCTATCTTGTTCTCCCTTCAATTCAGATTCATCAGTAGCAATCAAATAATCATAAATACCACGATTGAATTCTTCTACAATGTGATATCTAGAATTTAATGGTAATTCTGAGTTGAGTACACAAGATTTAATAGAAAATTGTTCCAAAAAGAGTTTGAGCTTGTAACAACGATCAATGTCATTTACAAACAACAAAATTTTGCCTTTGATTAAACGTAACTTGATGATAACAAAAGCAAATAAGAACTTTTCAAATTCGGTACACTTGACAACATATTGTGTTAATGCATCAGTTTCTTCTTGTGTATCTTCCAATGCCAAAATAGCAGGTTTGCGCAAAACGAGAGCTGTTAATTGTTCAATTTCCTTTGTAAATGTGGCAGACATCAAGAAACTTTGGTATATTTTGGGTAAATAGCTCAAAATTTTGCGTACATCATCCTCATAACCAAACGACAAGACCAAATCAGCTTCATCAATGACAAGATTCTCGAGAGATTCTTTTAAATCCATGTTGTTGGCTTCAAGATGAGTCAGTGCCTTACTAGGTGTGGCAACTACAATGTCAGGCTTTTCAGCAAGCAAAGGTCTACATTTGTAAATTAATATTATAAATCTTTTGATTTTGTTTAATAAGACTTTACCTTTGGAGCTGTGCAGAAATTTGACCTGCCAAGTTTACAACCTTTACTATTTGATTTGCATAGACTAAAAGCTTGTTGATATGATTAGTAACTTGCTCGGCTAATTCTCTTGTAGGTACTAAAATCAAAGCTTTGATAGAAGGTTCAACATTTAATGACTAAATAGTTGAAATCGTTAGTTTTTTGTATACAATTTCATATCTTAATTCATTTTTATTTTTATTTTTTTTTGGTTTTTTACCTCCTTAGCAGCTAAAATTTTCTGTACAATGGGCATAGCATAAGCAGCTGTTTTGCCACTTCCAGTACGAGCACGAGCAAGGATATCTTTACCTGCGAGGGCAAGAGGAATACCTTGAGCTTGAATAGGAGTAGGTCGAGTGAAATCTAATTGAGCAACAGCTCTGGCTAAACGAGGATCAAAGTCAAATGCTGCAAATGTTTGATCAGTCATACTATAGATTTTTGAAAAGACACTTGAATGTCAAGTTAAAATGAAAATTTTGGAAGAGAATAACATTTTTTTCAAAGGAAAAAGGTCACATTGAAAGGTCACGAAGAGTGCCTTGTTGATTTCTTGAAGCACTAGAGTAATTAATGCAGAGATTATTATCATACAAATCGTTGCCATTGTAATTTGTTGCTAGGCAACCAGATCAAACACTGAATTCATTAACCTTCCATGGATTGTAGAAATCCCTTGTAATTTACAATGCTCAAGAGACTTTCACAATTTAAGATACAACACTACATTTAGTTTGGCAGATTCAACTTTTTTTTTTATTTATTTATGAAATGTGGATTTTAAAGTAACATATACACGAAATATAAGATTTACTTGAGGGGAACAAACTTGGAAGAGTGAGTAGCACCAATACCGGGACGACCGTGCTTAACGGGCTTGTAGGAGATGGAGAACTCAGCGAGGTAGTGACCAGTCATCTCAGGTTTGATTTCAACTTGGTTGAAAACCTTACCGTTATAGACACCAATGACGGAACCGATCATCTCAGGAACGATGATCATGTTACGGAGATGGGTCTTGACGACCTCAGGCTTCTCACCGGAGGGGGCGTTCTTCTTGGCAGCACGGAGCTTTTTGATGAGACCCATAGGCTTACGCTTAAGACCACGTTGGAATCTTCTACGAGCACGACAGTGAACGAGCTCCATGAACTAAAAATACACAAAAATTAAATCAATATGCTGTCTAAAAGAATAACCTATTGTTGCTTTTGTTTATTAGCAATATTACCTGTTCAGAGGACAAGTCCAAGAGTTGTTCGAGGTCAATACCACGGTAGGTAAACTTACGGAAAGTTCTCTTTCTGGGAGTAGTTTGCTCGTCAGCCTAAAAATATCAAAACAAAACATTAACCTTCTACTCTACTTATTGTAAATTACACATCTTCAAACGAGCAGCAAGTTAAATATCAAAATTCCAAGGTGTTAAAATGTCGAATCACTCAAATAAAAAAATCACTGGTCGATTCCATGTTAAAGCATTTCTTTGTTTAAATGTTCATATATCCATTGATTTCCTTGTACTTTTTGATTTAACATTGTGCTATTCGATGGATGGATGGATTCGCTATGTTGCCCTCTTTATACGTACCATACTTAAAGATGCAAAAAGGAAGGATTCTTGGAAAGCTCTGCTCCTTGATGCTGATAGAACCAAGCAAAATTTCGCCCGGTTCGGGAGCTAACTGCAACTCCGCCTTTTTTTTCTCAATCACCTCTCATTCATAATTTTTTGATATTGGTGGCTAATGAACCTATCAAAAATGAATTAATTATATTTACGCTCACTCGTTGCTTTGATATAGATCAGCAGTTGTCGTAACTGCGCCTTGTAAGATGTTATATTGCTACTTGGTATGCTTAAACGTATTTGAATTATTCATATAAGCTTGCAATTGAACGTTAGTCTCATTTCATCTTTTTAAAAAAAGTATGAGCGTAAAACATCATGGTTAAAAAATACTGTATAATATAATATCTTCAAATCAGACGAAAAGATTATTTTTTTGGACGAAACAGAAATAAATTTTTTTTTTTATAGGGTAGAACGTAGTGGATATACTTTATTTATTATTATTTAATGTGAAGACTTAATATACATGAAACTCCTACAATAACGCTTCATGTAGCACAACGTAAACGTAAAACTAAAGGTCAAGAGATTGAGAGGTCTCCACAAGTGGGCCTATTATAAACAAGATTGCAATATGATGATATTATGAAAGTGGGGAAAGAAATCTACTAAATAAAGTGCTGCACCCAGAGCCAAACAGGCATGCGGAGAAACGTCATACTATAAGTTGTGGGTTGGCGACGATGACACTAAACAGGATATACAGTACTACATAACATTATCAAAATAAACTTGTCGACACCAGGATTTGAACATGAAAGTTTTTATTTTTAACAATGAAATACGTGTAAAAATCTGAAACATTAGCACTGAAAAGGATATGCCAACTGCAAAAAATAGGATTTTTTTGGATACTTATTTTTGAATCAATATTGAACATCTCAGGTACATTAACATACAATTTTTTTTCTGGAATTTTTTAGTTGACAAAAAAAGTAGATCAGGGATGAAAAGTGAGGCCTAATTTATAAGAGAAATACTGAGAATTTTAACTGTTTTTGAGTCTTTCGTGAGGTATAGAATAAATTTAAGAATAGATAGCATAATGCGACCAATTCACATCTGTTTAGCAGTGTCTAAGATATATCCTAAAAAGCGTTTAGTATGAGGTTTATTATAGAAAGGAGGGCACGCTCCGACATGGAATAATGAAAACTAAAAAAAATTCAATTTCAAATCTTAATATACAAAAAATATTAAGGTCCATTTTAAACTATAGAGTGTAACGTTTTCTGATTGTATTTAAAGCAAGTTAATAGAGCTTGTCAATTATAAAATGTAACAAAACCAAACACATAATTTTATAAATTGAATTTAGTTTTTTTTTTATTTATTTATTAATTAATTAATTAATTAGAAAGGAAGGCAATTAAGGGTTATGGAATGCAACTGTTTAGTTTCTACAATAAGTATATACATATGCAGTATATTTAGGCACCATATTAGAGTTTTCCTAATCGAGAAGGTTTCAATATTCATTGCTAGAAAAAGCTATAATATCTGGACTATCATTCAATACAAAGTGTTGCAGAAGAGTACAATTAAATTAAGCAAAAAACATTGTAGGATGCAAACTACTCTTGAAAACACTATTGAATTCAGTTGATTTATTCAAGAATTGTATACAAGGGTGTACACTAAGCATCCTTTTGAACATCTACATCTTGGTATCATCGTATTCTTATATTCATTGCAATAAAAGCAAATTTTAAATCAAGTTATTTTCTTTTTCTTTTATTCTTTTAAAAGCATTCATTAGTAAAAAAAAATATGGAATTGATGCTAGTAATAACAAATATATATATGCGTGTGTGTTTTGTGTGTATGAGCGGAGGCAATTAATACTCTTCTCCTTTATTGTTTTTTTCTTTTCTCTTAGTTTTCATCACCAATCTTGGGAGCCAAGTAATATCTAACATAACCCAAGTTCTCAAGCTTATAATCAACCAAAAGAGGAACATCTGTTGATAAATTCAAACTGACACGAGATGCAAGAGGTGTAGCTTTGGTGAAATTGACGAGGTACTTGATAGAGAAAGTCATGGCGACACTTTGTTGAAGTTCAATAACGGTAGCATCATCTTCGCTATCAACAGAGCTGTTGGCCTTTAAAGTAACAGCACCCTTACCGATCTCACCATCACTAGAGAACTTAATACCTTCCTTTGTACATTCAATAGTAACTACATGTCAGAAAAAAAGTAAAGTGTCAATCAACTAATAATATGGGGTAAATATCATTTGACAAGAACATACCGGAATCACTGAGGGTTTGTAAATCACGGCAAATTTCTTGAAATCTAGTAGAAGACATAGTGACAACGGCTTCATATGTAGTTTCAGGGATACCCAAATGTTCACTGTCAATGTCCATCAACTTGAGATCGTATTCACTGATCTTATCACTGTCTATGATTAACAACAACGCGTTAAAATCATTGTCTAAACCTCTTTAATTTTCAAACAGTTAAAACATACCTTTGCTCTCAAAAACCATACTCAAAACATCACCATCATCGTCAGCCTTGAGGGTCAAGATATCATCATTACGAGCACACTTCAAGATCTTACCCAAATTGGCCAAGTTAATACCCAAAGGCAAGTTACGATCACAACGGTAAGGATCGAAACCATCAGAACGCAACAACATAGCAACCAAAGCGACATGAGAATTATCCATAGCTTGGAGAGCAATACCAGAGTCATTACATTCAAAATTACATTCTGTAACGAGTTCTCTGACAGCTTCGAGAAGAGATTTGAGGAGCTTAGCTTGTTGGAGGCGGGCTTCGAGCATTGCAGCTAAATAGATTTATGAATTAATTTATGAAATCATTGGCCAAAACTTGAAAGTTTTTACTTACACTGGTTTGTTTTTTGTGTGTTTAAAAGAGAAAGAGAAAGGGAATGTAAAACCGAAACGCGTCTTTGGATTAAAAAGATTTTTTACGCAAAATGATGTACGAATCGCGCGCTTCGTGGTAGAAGCATCCGGCCCGGTCGTTTTGATGCGCTGTTTATATTTATGAAGCGTTCTCTCATTGCTTTTTCGCTTTGTGTGATGTTTACACGGCGCTTGTAGTTGAATAAGCTAAGCATGAAGATACAATATGTATCTGCAAGGCTAAATTACATAAAAAGTATGGTAAATTTATATTCGGTCGATGCTTAATACGATCAGAAATAAAAATACCGCTGTAGGTTAGAGTATGATGTTATTATTGCTGTTGTCGTTATTAATGATAGTGCTGCTGCTGCATTGTGCGGCTTCTTAAAACGTACGTACATGAATGTTCGTTTGTAATACTTCCGGCTCTCTTTTCTTTTTTCCCTTTCTATACTTACTTTCATCTCTTCAAATATAAAACTCATGCAAACACCCAACGACGACATATTAAGTCCCGATTATAGCAATCCTTTGCAGTATTTTAACTCCCAATCTTTATCTCGAACGACACCCCCCATCTATGCAGATGATCCATGGACCACAAGCAGTAATGCTTCCTTTGACTTTAATGATAGTGATAATAGCAATAACTATGCTATAGATTCTACGCTTGGCCATAATTTTATGATAGAGTCAGAATCAGAGCTACAGGGTGCGGGTTTTGGGTCAAAATTGACAGCTAATAATGTTTTATGTAAATATATATAAATATAACATAATGTTAAATGTTAATTGTATAAAACTTGATTAGTGGGCGCGGATGTTCCTGATGTTTATTTTGATATTTATAGCAAATCAAATCCACATCATGAAAAAATAGATGCCAGATCTTTACAAATTATATTACATTTAGCTGGTATACCTCTGTTTAATCAACAAAAAGTAATACTTTCAATGTCGCTTTTACAACAATATTTTGCTAATACAAAAGTATAGGTCATGAGTCTAGTTGTCACTCCTGGTGAAAACTCTGTTACACGAAATGAATTCAATGCTTATCTAGCACTCATTGCCTGTGCTCAGAAAAACATGGGTAAGGTGATATCATTTTCCTTTTATTAAATCGTCCTACTAAGCATTCGTTGCTATTATAGATATATCACTAGAGACAGTTTATCAACATAGAAATGGTATGCGTATACCACACCGTTACTATTGATTTCATTCTAATATTTGAAACGCAATCTAGATTTACCTATACCTGTCATATCTGATATGGAATCTTATAATATACGTGAAATGCCAACATTAAATAAAGAACCTCATCAGACTAAAAAAGAAGATCCTTGGAATAATAATCAGCCCAGAAATACAGATCGATATAATGTATCAAGCACAAATACTGCTGTGCAACAACCAGGAACTGATGAGCAATATCATTTACAGCTGAATCGTTTAAGACATCAGCAGGAACAAGAAGCCATGAATCAATGGTTTCGTGATTTAGATCAAATCACTGTATCCCGTACATCAGAAAAAGAAGGGTTTTTATTCAAACATGTCAATTATGAAGTAGAAAGTGAGAAATTAGGTTGCAAAGTATTGCGTCGTTTTAGTGATTTCTGGTGGCTATGGGAAATATTATTAAGAAGATACCCCTACAGAATTATGCCAAATTTGCCGCCAAAAAAGCTTGGAGGAAGTAAAGTGACATTTCAGAATTATCTGCTTGATATATTTATTTAACCCCTCTTTCTTGAATAGGAGACGATATGTTTGAAGAGAGAAGAAGAAAGGGCCTTGTTCGATTTATTAATTCAGTTGCAAGACATCCTGTTTTAGGCAAAGATGAAGTTGTTATTGCATTTTTGAGTCATCCCTCTGTAAGATTATATAATATTGAGCCTCATTAACCTAAAACCAATGTTCTTATACCTTTGTAGGAAATCAATTCATGGAAAAGAGCAAACCCTCCTTCATTAGACGAAGAGTTTGTTAGAAAATCATATAATATAGCTTATTTGGAACGAACTATACCCATGGATTTAGATGATCGAATTGTTAGAATGAAAAAAAGATTATCTATTTCAATACAACAATATGAGCGCATGTGTTTTATTATGAATCAAATGAATCGATTAAAAAAAGCATTAGGTGTTGATTATATTCGCTATAGTACTACACTAAAGTAAGTAATTTAAGACATGTAGTTGGTAAAAGAAGGTTAAGGTTTTGTACATGCAGTTCTGTGAGCGAATTAGACAAGAATTGCTGGGTTCCTGATTGTCAAGGCTGTCCAGAAGTGATACGTGGTTATGATAGTATTGTAAAATCAATGCAACAAGCAGGAACAATGCTGAACAAACAAGTAATTGTATAAAACTGAGTAAAAAAAAACATATATTAAAGCAATGGTTAATAGGCGAAGGCGACTGGTGATAGCATTGTGGAGAGTCTGAAAAGACAACGAGATTTACTTGAATCATTTAGAGTATGTAATCGCTAAACATGTATAACACTGAACGTAATAATTAATTGTGTTGTAGGAATTACTAGAACGACGTGAAAGAATGAGCCCTATTCAAAACGAAACACTTTCTAGACAAATGGCACGGTACAAAAAAGGTCAAATCCAACCATCTATTGCTCATGACGAAGATACAACTCCTCAAAACGATGTACCTTCGTGCCAATCTTTTGATGAGGCTAGTGGTGGATGGTCGCTTGTCAAACAACGCGACATATTTATTAAGCACTGTTTTATTGAAGAGTTATCTTACCTCCACAAACAGCAAGCAAGCGTATCTGTCATGTACAACAAGTATGTAAGAGACGAAGTCAAATATGCAAGACAATGGAGTGACCATTGGAAGTATTTGGAAGTAGTAACTAGTGAAATGCCAAATAGACCTAATGATTTCTCTTGAGATAAAAGTAATTATTCCAATAAGAATAATAACAATAAAAAAAGACCTTAAAAAAGTCCTATGTAAACTTTAAAGGGTTGTTTTGAAGGTGAAGAAGCCTTTAACGCTTATTTCAGTATTTCAGTATACTTTTTCAACATCTCTTTTTTGAAATAACATTTTTTATTCTCTACATTTCATAAAGAAAACAATGCATTACGAATAATACTACCCTAGAATTTCCTTTAATTTAGATGGAGGGGGGGGGGTTTAACAGAATTTAAAAATGTTTCGTACATGAATCAATAGTTTCAAAACTAATTCCAATGCATGTATCTTATTTTGCATCTTGTCTCTCTATACAAATTATTTATTATGCAATTTTGTGTAGAATTGGTCTAGTAAATGGCAACGTAAATTTTGAGGTTTTCAACAATTCAATTACAATTGGAGCAGTTGTTCAGCGCAGAGAAACAAAGGAATAACACTTATAAATTTACTACATTTACATGCCTTTGGAGACATTACATCTAACATTTTATGTAAATTATATTTTTATTTTGTAACAAAGTGTAGAATTGCTTTTTTTTCATCTTCTCTTTCTTTATATTTTATTTTTTCTTACAGTTACAAGAAAAAATTAATTGTTTGTTATCATACTATAAATTAATAGAAACCCTTGCAGTGGTTATCACAGACATCACGGAGCTTAGTCTCGAGCTCCTTGGAGAGGACACCCTTGGAGCGGATTTCCTCAAGGACATCACTGTGTTGAGTAGCAACGTGGCTAATGAAATCCTTTTCCCAATCAACAACCTTGTTAACAGGGATCTTATCAAGGTAACCGTTAACACCAGCAAAGATGATAGGAACTTGAGCTTGAATAGACAAAGGAGAGTATTGAGGTTGCTTCAACAATTCAGTGAGACGGGCACCACGGTTCAACAAGAATTGAGTGGAGGCATCCAAATCAGAACCGAATTGAGCGAAAGCAGCGACTTCACGGTATTGAGCTAAGAAAAGCTTCATGGAACCAGCAACTTGCTTCATGGCCTTGGTTTGAGCAGCGGAACCGACACGAGAGACGGAGAGACCGACGTTAATAGCGGGACGGATACCCTTGAAGAAAAGTTCGGCTTCCAAGAAAATTTGGCCATCAGTAATGGAAATAACGTTAGTGGGAATATAAGCAGAGACATCACCACCTTGAGTTTCAATGATGGGAAGAGCGGTCATGGAACCATAACCGAAGCTCTTGTTCATCTTGGCAGCACGTTCCAAAAGACGAGAGTGAAGATAGAAAACATCACCAGGGTAAGCTTCACGACCAGGAGGACGACGAAGCAAAAGAGACATTTGACGGTAAGCAACAGCTTGCTTGGATAAATCATCATAAATGATCAAAGAGTGGCGACCGTTATCACGGAACCATTCACCAAAGGCAGCACCAGAGAAAGGAGCGAGATATTGAAGAGGAGCGGCTTCAGAGGCAGTAGCAGCAACGACAATAGTGTACTTCATGGCATCTAATTAACATTGTTAATTATCTATGTTTAAAATCAATTAAATATATAATCAAATCCTTACCATTCTCTTCAAGAGTTCTGACAAGTTGAGCAACAGTAGAACGCTTTTGACCAACAGCAACGTAGATACAATACAACTTCTTGGCTTCATCAGAACCGTTGTTCCAGTTCTTTTGGTTCAAGATAGTATCAAGAGCGACAGCAGTCTTACCAGTTTGACGATCACCAATAATCAATTCACGTTGACCACGACCGATAGGAACCATGGAATCAACAGACTTGATACCAGTTTGCATAGGCTCGTTAACAGAGTGACGAGGCAAAATACCGGGAGCCTTAACTTGGACACGAGAGCGACCAACAGTGTCAAGAGGACCCTTACCATCAATGGGGTTACCGAGAGCATCGACAACACGACCAAGGATACCAGGACCAATTGGGACATCGACAATAGCACCAGTACGCTTGACAGTATCACCTTCCTTGATCAAACGATCGTTACCGAAAACGACAATACCGACGTTATCAGCTTCCAAGTTAAGAGCCATACCCTAAATAAAATCAACAAATGTTGGTTTAAAAATTTTAAATAGATATCAATTGATATCTTTACCTTGAGACCACTGGAGAATTCAACCATCTCTTCAGCTTGACAGTTCTTAAGACCGTAAACACGGGCAATACCATCACCAATAGACAAGACACGACCAGTTTCTTGAAGGTCAACTTCAGAGTTGGCACCCAAGATACGTTGTTCAAGGATGGATGAGACTTCAGAAGTAGAAGGCTTGGCAGAAGCATAACCACGAGCAGCAGTGGCAATAGCACCGAGGTTAACACGGGCCTAAATAAAAATAATTTTAATTAGTTTTAAATGTTGCAAATGTTAATTTAGGTAGGAAAATTCTATGAAATTATATCTCGTATTATCGTTTCACATGAATGGTTTTGTATTAAAATTGAGTTAAATATGTAGATGCATTATTTTCATTTATGTATATGTGAATGTAAATATGTGGATGTGAGTCTGTGTGAATGTAAGTGATGTGGATGTGTGAGTGTGTAAGTGATGTGGATGTGTGGAACATTTTTCTGTTTGTTGAGATAATCTTAAATCATTGAACGATATTTTAAATTTACATGTTGAAACAATACGAGATAGTTTTTCATCTAATTTCCTTTATATTATGCTTACAGCAGGAGCCAAGCTACGAACAGCTAAAGGACGGGCAATACGAGCAACGTTTCTAAGCATTGTTGTAAGATATTGTTTAAAACAAGAGAGGAAAAACTAATCCACGTTTGAATTTTATTTAACTTTTTTAGTTTCCCCAGAATTTTTCGAGGGGTCTTTAAATTGAAGGGGAGGGGGTAGGGCTCAAAACATCCAAGTATTGTCTACGTCATGAATTTGATTGAAAATGCTTCAATCTGATAAACATTTAAAGCACCTAATTCATCAAAATGCTGCTGCCTGATTTCAATTTAAATGCTGCAATTCGGCAACTCTATCAAAATTCTTAAGAAGCCGTTCAAGAAATTAAAAGTTTTTATTGAGGTTGTTCTGTATTTCTTTTTCAAAAATGATTAATTGACAATTAGACATTGATCTCGGTTTACTTATTTTGGTTGCCATGGCAATAACCTTCCAAGAAAATTCTTTATTTATATTCAATTTGTACAAAAACTTGTATTTTTCACTCTACTATTTGAACAACACTCTGCCCATATCGTGCGCTTATCACATATGTCAGTCAATTTCGTTTACACTGTATTAATTTGTCTAATTTCGTAAAATATTTTACTTTATGCTTTTGAAAAAAAAAAAAACTCTCGGGATTTAGGTATGATTACTTTTGATAGTATATTGAACATTGTAATCATATACTGTAGTATACAATCTTGTCATTGACGTAATTTTATCATGATGCGGATATTTAATAGACAACAAAAAGAGACGAAATGGAGCTTCAATTGCTGTTGTGAGCACAAAGCAAACCAGAACATTACTCACACATATCTTATTTTTTCTTTTTCCAATTTCTATTTTTATTAATTTTATAAAAGCCAAATAATCGTTAGAAATGAATGCTACAAATACACTTGTTGTAGATAACGGTACAGGTGTAAGTAAACCCGCTATTAAAATGTAATATTGTCAAACTTAAAAAACGCGCTTCTCCCTATTTTTCTTGTTTTAGTTTGTAAAGTGCGGTTATGCAGGCTCCAACTTTCCTGAGCATGTTTTTCCTAGTGTTGTAGGTCGACCTATCTTGCGTGCTGAAGAGCGAGTTGGCGACCTTCAAGTAAAGGATATTATGGTTGGTGAGGAAGCTGCCCAACTCAGAAACATCCTTCAAATGTCTTATCCTATGGAAAATGGTATTATTCGTAACTGGGAGGATATGCGTCATTTATGGAACTACACTTTCGATGAACAACTTAAGATTGACCCAAGAGATTCAAAGATTTTGTTAACCGAAGCTCCCATGAATCCCAAACAAAATCGTGAAAAAATGGCCGAAATCATGTTTGAAGAATATGGTTTCCAGGGCATATATGTCGCTATTCAAGCTGTATTGACTCTTTTTGCTCAAGGTTTGTTAAACCTAAGCTTCTATCTGGATAAATTGTGATATTCAGCCATTTCTTATTGTATAATATTAGGTCTTATGTCTGGTGTAGTTGTGGATTCTGGTGACGGTGTTACACATATTGTAAGTATTCCTTAATTAAAAGCCAAGACTCTTTGAAACTCATGTGTATTATCTAGGTACCTGTTTATCAAGGTTATGCACCTGCCAATTTGACACGTCGTCTGGATGTTGCAGGCCGTCATGTTACAAGATATTTGATCAAACTATTACTCTTGCGTGGTTATGCATTCAATCGTACCGCTGATTTTGAAACTGTTCGTCAAATTAAAGAGAAATTCAGTTATGTCAGGTAGTTCTCAATATCGTCAAATCAACTAAACAGCTTTACTGAAAATTACATTACAGTTACGACCTTGAATTAGATCAGAAGTTAGGTAATGAAACAACAACATTGGTCGAGAGTTACGAGCTTCCTGATGGTCGTGTTATCAAGGTGGGGTCTGAACGTTTTGAAGCACCTGAGTGTTTATTCCAGCCCAACTTGATTGATGTTGAAGCTCCCGGCATGGCTGGTAAATATAAAAAGCTTTTATACTGTAAAAAATGTAAATAACTTAAAGTTTCAACATACTAGAAATGCTTTTCAACACAATTCAATCTGCCGATATCGATATTCGTGCCGATCTTTATAAGCATATTGTTCTTTCTGGTGGTTCCACCATGTATCCTGGTTTACCCAGTCGCTTAGAAAAAGAAATGAAACAATTGTATCTTACAAATGTATTAAATGGTGATGCAAGCAGATTAAATGTATGTTAAAAGACTTCATTTTATTATACGATTGCATATTAACCCAACCGTTTTCATCTTTTAGAAATTCAAAATTCGTATCGAAGATCCTCCTAGACGTAAGCACATGGTATATCTCGGTGGTGCTGTACTTGCTGATATCATGAAGGATAAGGATAGTTGGTGGGTTACTAAACAGGAGTGGGAAGAAATGGGTCCTCGTTCATTGGAAAAAATGGGCGTCTTGGGTTCTACCGCTTAAGATTATTATAAATAAAAACAAACCGACCCTACTAAATACATTCAAATTTTATAATTTCAAATTTTGGACAAACTTAAATAATTCAAACCCGAAATTGTATATTAGTACGGCTAAGCGTAATAGAATAATAGGATACCGAAAAAATGTGAGCTTGATTGTAATAACCCTTGATTCTGTAGCATCTAAAAAAAAAAAAAAAAAAAAAAAAAAAAAAACTACAGCCCATCAAATATATATAACAATTATAAGCACACAACAAAAGTTTTAATGAGAAGCTTAGCTTAGCTACTAGTTTGGTTCAGAAAAAATAGGCCATCCAGCTTCACAAATATTTTGAAACTATTCACTTCTATAAATTTATCAGAATTCTTTCTTAAACCCCAGAAAACTAATATACAGTGGAGACTCGTTATATTGTTGGACAACACATGAATAAAGGAAACTCATTATATCGGACACGATTGGATTCACCAATTTTTTTTTTTCAACAATTTCCAGTGCATGTCAATAAAACGGACATCGGACAGAACTATTTCCACGAGTCCAGTAGCTGTCATTGCCATACATGCTAATTTTGGCTATTTTACTGTTATTTCTAATTTCAAATGATCCGATGTACCTTTCTTTCATGATAGAAGTTTGACAGCAATATGAAATAATCCGAAGTCTAGCAGTTCTAGCAATGAGAAACATTTGTTATAGACTTACGTTGCTCATTCTAACCGTAAAGGCAACAATAAAAAACAGCAAATTGCTTCCTTCAACCCAACTCTTCTGGTTCATTGACCAGCAACAGAAGCGGAATCTAGTCAGAACGCAATTAATGGAACTTCTCCTCCTAGACCCATTGCAGTAGTTTGACTTTTTATTAAAAGCATGGAGCAAGATTTTGTTTTCATTAATCTTATTTTAGTTTAAAATCGCTCCATTCTAAACAAACCTTTGTTTAAATTCAATAGGGGAGCTGAAAACTCTGATTTTCATGAAGAATTTCTCGGTTATCGTAAACAAACGCGTAACTACCTTGAACATAATTTCTTGGAAACGATATGTCTCCTATCTGTCCCAGAACGTAAGGTTCTGGTTGAAACCGGAATCTCTCTAGAAGATAGCACTTTTGTGAAGGGATTTTCTTCATCTTACCCTGCTGACGCTACAATCGTCAGATTAACAATGGAAAACTTGCCTTTTTTTTCTCCCTGCAATCCAACTAAAGGAAGAAATGGCAACATGTCTGTTTTGTTTTGGTGATGTTATATATCATGATATCTCCCGAACTGATGGTATTTTCCATAAAGGAGGTTATGCCAGGGTCATTAATGAGCTCATATGAGAGCACCGCAGACATTGACTGAAAAGTCAATCAATGAAAATTTAGAAAATAGTATTTTCAAATATTATATATTCCTTTTGCTTGGTTAATTTCAAGCTTTTTTGGTGATAAAGCATCATTATGTTGTACGTTAGGTATTTTAAAAGATATGCGTATTCAGAGTTTCCAAAATTTTAAAGCTTCAAATTTGATGTGGCCACAAGCACATTGTAATGATTTACATTACATGATGACAGCATATAAGTTGCATGAATTAGTTTCAGTTGGAAAAGATACATATAAATACTTGGACATCAAAACAGATATAAAGCTTTAGTGAAAATATCTGTTCTCAAACATCTCATTCACATCCTCATAATATATTATTATTATTTGCTTAAATAAACCATAATAAATCACAATCACAATTATTATAAATACTTACTTGTCTCCATATTATTTACTTTTAATATATAGTAAGTATAGACCACATAATAATTGTAACAATTAGAGTAACACCAAACACTACCTCTTAGTACATTATTCTTACCAATCACTATTCCATTGGCTTCAAGATAATTGTACTTCTTACACACATCAATGTTCTTTGAAAAAAGCATTTATTTGTACTTTACTTAGATGTTTAAGGAATTTTTCCCCTTGAATTTAATAAATTGTGATTCACTATTCTTCATAAATGTACAAGAAACTTTTGTGAATCCAATTAACGTATTCGAATTGAGAAACGATTTTACTATCTTGTTTCAATTAACAATGAGTTGTCCGATTCTTAACTACTATATTATCTGATTTAAACACCCCCTTGATACCATTGCATTACAAAAGATTACATTTTTGACGAATTTTCTCTAAATTTTCGTACATTTCAGGTGTGACGGCAGTTTAAAATTGAAACTTTCTAATGATGAAAAAAATTGATAAAACCAATCCTAAAATTTTAAATTGCAAAATTAACATCGAAAGTATAAAGTAACTTGGCTAGCTCTATTAAGTAACCTCAAAATAAAATTTAATTTTGCATCTAATGGTATGCTGATTAAAAACGTTTATCACCAAAAATTTTGTATAAAAAGTAAAAACATAAAAACTAGTTTTTAGCAGTTTGAAAAATACTTTTATAGTTAAATTTTAAAGTTAATGTTACAGACAAATAAAGCAAAAAAATACCTATTATTTGAGGCATTATTTGTCACTCTAACTCTATTTTTCATAGAGTTATTAGCTTTCTTCGAAAAAGTCAAATTTTGGACGAGGGTATACAAGGAGAAATTGATGTTTTTTTCGAAATTAATTTGTAATAAAATATAATAAAACTAATTGAAAGAATCATTTTTGGCCAATAAAGTATATGCTTAAATGGCTGCTATCTCGAGTTGCAGTCCATTGAAGTTGCATTTTTATACGCTTTTAATGGAAATAAATTTATGAATAGTGTATGAGCTTAGTTGGAGTTTTTGTTAGATTTATTTTTATCCTTTATATATCTGTTTTAAAATATTATTCTTTGAGATTGCTTCAAAATTGCGAGAGTTACAGACTGAAAAGTAGATTCTGTGGCAATTTTCTCAGCATTTCAATATACAGTCCGTATAAAACGGAGTTTAATAGTTTAAGTACCGCTATTTGAGCTCGATATGTAGTAGTAAAAACTTTTTTGAAAAAAAAAAATAAGTACTTGATTTCTATGATTGACCAAAAACTAATTTAATGCTAAAACTATATCACTGGTCATTGTTACATACAGCTCTAGCACATATGCTTTGATATTTGCAGTCCATTTGAATCAATATTTATTATTGATTGCAGACATTTTTCCAGGTGCTTCTTTTCTTATTCTCTTCACGCTGAGGAACAACGACTGTAAAAAGTAGGTTTTGAATGGTTTTCGGATTCTTTACCCAACACTGGGTCTAATCGTGCCAAATAATGCAACAGAAATGTGCCTCTCCTCTATGGGCTATTGATATCTGTTCAGAATAAAAAATGTTACTATTAGAATATGGTGCGCCGACTCATCATTGACCAAATTGATTTAAAATTGATTAAAAAAATTAAAATGTTAATTTTTTGCAATCACAAAATAGATTATCATATTGGAAGCTACTTTGCCGTTTTCGTTTCATCAAAAAATATTGATTTTTCGTTGAGATAATCAAAATAGTAGTTCGCATTACAGCTTAAACCTATCATAGCTGAGTTCCAAAATTAAGTTTGAAAAAATGATCCAAGAATGATCCAAAAATGATCCAAAAAACAAAATTGCCTAATAGCTCATGAACTGTAAAATTAGTTGAGATAATGTACTAAGTGGCTTTTGTAGAGTTTTAAATTCTGCATTAGGTTGAATAAAATTTGGGTACATATTTCACATTAAATTTTGCATAAAATACAAGTAAAATTTTAAAGGTTTTTTGAAGATACACATCACTTTTTGTAAATATGTTTCAAATTTATATAAACTATACAATGCATATCAAAGTTATCTATCAATCAAGCTATTAATGGCCTTTTTATTCCCATTTTTCGTAGAGAAAACGAGATTTTTGTCAACTTTTTTTCAAATCAAAAATTTGAAACAAGTGATGTATAGATACTTCTGAACACTATAATCAACGAGATAGTATTATAAATCGAGTTTGATTTATTTAATAGTAAAAACAAAAACCAACTAATATTTATTAGAATATTATAACTAAATTAAAATAAAATATTTACCAGTATGTCGGTCAAATAGCAGTAGTTAGTTAAATAAAGTAAAGTAAAATAATATAAAGTAGAATAAAAAGGAATTGTAATTTTTAAGGGATTTGATGGATATTTATACTTTTTTTGATTTAATTTTGCATTAAATTTTCTGACATTTTTTTGTTTAGTATGACTTTTTGTATTAATCTTTCATCCACACTTCACAAGGGTATACTGGTCTTTTTTGAACGCCAAATCGAAAATATTTTCTTTTTTTGCATTTTTGAGGATATCTCTTCGAAAAATCAATATTTTTAAAAAAACTAAAATGGACCTAATTGAGTTTACTGAGCTTTATAAAAGGAACAAAAACCAACTGCTGCTCAATTTAACAGATATTTTGAAATCTATCACAAAAAATGTCAAAAAAGGATGAAAAAAAAAAAAGTGTCCAAGTTTTTTTTTTTACTTAAATATGTTATAAAAAGCTTTAAAACAAGTAATTTTTGTTATTAACAAATGTTAGTATAACTTAATTTTTTGCAGAGATATGAGGGTTCAAAGTTTTTATTTTTAACAATGAAATACGTGTAAAAATCTGAAACATTAGCACTGAAAAGAATATACCAATTGCAAAAGATAGGATATTTTTGAATACTTATTTTTGAGTTAACCTTAAAAATCTCAGGTACATTAGCATATAACATTATCCTGGGATTATTTAGTGGGAAAAAAAGTAGATTAGGGATGAAAAGCGGGGTCTAGTTTTTACGGGAAAAGCAGTGAATTTTACCTGTTTTTGAGTTTTTGTGAGAAATAAAATAAATTTAGGAATAGGTAGCATAATGCGACCAATTCATATCTATTTAACAGTGTCTAAGGCGTATCCTAAAAAGCGTTTAGACAGCACTCCGATTTTGAATATTAACGATTTTTGAATTCATTTTTTCTTACACGGAGCAATTAATAAAACAATTTATAAAAAAAAAAAAGAATTCATTTTTTTTTCAAATATGCTTATCGAGTGCTATAATTGCTACAAATGTTTTTTCGTTGACTGTAATGCTCGTATATATGCTTTATATATATTGTGTTTCTATTTGCAAGCAAACATGCATTTGCGATTTTGAATATATCCAGTCGTCGCAGCGTATTGCGACTCATCTGAAAGTTTACTGCATAAATGTTAAAATTATTTCGGAATAAGTTATATATATATAGCAATCCTCTTAAAGAGAGTAGCTCCAGATACCAAAAGCGTGCCGTAAAAATTCGACTGTATATTTTATGTTTTTCAACATATAAAAACATCCTTTAGATTAATACATTTGTTCTGTGAAGAAACCATTTTTTAATTTGATTACTGAAGTTGGTTTTTTGGAAGTCCCAAAATGAATTTTGACTCAAATTAACAAATAATGCTTTTATATGCAATTAATATACATTGGTTTATTTATTAAAGTAAAGCACATGATCTATACACAGCGTTAAGCTAATCTATCAAATGGTTCAAGAGGTTCCGAAAAAGTTCGTTTAGCAACCCTTAGTTTTGCTGATCGGCTTCTTGGGTTTTCCTCAATTTCTTCTTCCGTTGGTTGAATAACATGTTTTGTACATAATTCAAAAGAAGGGGTTACTTTATCAGGCTTCTCTACGGCTTGTTTATGACTAACATCCATTCCTTGCCTCATTGCTTTTCTATATTCTCTATTTGCAGCTCTCTTGAGACTGAATTGATTGTTTTCAGCTTCTTCCATGAGTCGTTTACCAGCACAATGATACATAAAATTTTTGGCGATACGATCTTCCAATGAATGGAATGTAACCACAGCTAGACGACCTTCTGGCTTTAACAAATATTCACTAGCGCTCAATGCTTTTTCTAACTCTCCCAATTCGTTGTTGATATAAATTCTTAGTGCTTGAAAAGTACGTGCTGCAGAGTTTCGAACCATATCGTCGTTTCCTCGCTGCCATCTAGGCTGAGGACATGCTTTTTGAATGACAGTAGCTAATGCCGATGTTGTCTCAATTGGACCTAATTGCCTAGCTGTAACTATGGCTGCCGCAATTTTACGAGACAGTCGATCACCGCCATATTGGTATATAATATCTGCTATTTGCTCTCTTGAGAAAAAATTGACAATCTCATATGCAGAAATTGACTTTTTCATTAAATGTGCTTCATTTTCAAATTCTGTTGTTGTGTTACGTCCTCGAGAAAACATTCGCATATCTAATGGACCATCTAGTTTGTATGAGAATCCTCGATCTGCGGTTTCAATCTGGCCACTGGAAACACCAATATCCATTACAATACCATCAAAACAAGGAATTCTAAGCATTGCATTATTGAAACTGATTTAATTGTACGATTTCATATACTTACTTCCAGTCAAATTCAGATTCTACTTGTTCATGTATACTACCAAATTTTGCTAATAATGGAAATAGACGATTCTTGTATGGCTTTAATTCGGCTAATTGAAGTGCTTTGGCATATGCTGTAGGGTCTTGATCTACGGCAACAACTTTGCAGTCGTCGCAAGAGTCTTTTTTTTTTGTTGAAATAATCCCTTTTTCATTAGTTGATTGCCTCAATTTCATTGATGTATACAGGCTTACCTAACAGAGCTTTGGTATAACCACCTTCGCCAAAAGTCATATCACAGTATATGCCCCCATTTTTTGGTTTTAGGTGAGAAATTACTTGCTGTAACATGACAGGGATATGAATCCTGGGATATGGGAAAGCTGCAGCTGTAGAAATAGTTCGTTTTTGCACTGCACATTTTAATATTGACAGCATTTTTGCGAATGCTAGGATAGAAATATAGTTGCTTTTGTCAAGGTTAATGCCTCTTTTCGTCTGCTTCTTCAGGGTTTTGAGTAATGCAAAAGAGTCACATTGACTAAGAAGACAACGGTTAATAGTTGTTGCGATGATTGCACCTGTTAATGCCATTTTTATTAGTTGCTACACAATTGTATTTAAGCTTTAAAACCTATCAACAATACCTATCACATGGATTTGTGATAACCAGTTTTTTTTTTTTTTTTTTGTTAAATAACAAACTGAATAACTTCAAGTTGTCAAAATGTTTTTATGAGTCATGAATAGCTTATCTTAAATTTAAAAATCATGTTTTTCTACAATATATCATAGGTCGAAGTTTTTTAAAATTAAAAAACGCCATTTTGCATCCAAATTATTCAAAAGGTTTCCCACACCAAGGGGGAATACTTTATTTTGTTATTAAACAAGTGCGTGAGAACTAAACAAATGTATAAAGGCGTATGGCCTGCGTGAAATTGTACTTGTAACATAGTAAAGAGTAGGGAGGAAAGAGATTAAACATTTCTCTAGTTTTTTTTTTTGCGCTTCTTTTTCTTTCTACGAAAACCTGAAAATGCCATTATAAATAATGGTAAAGCAATTCGATCCATAAAATCATCTAGTAAATTGGATCTGTTTTGAAACAATTGTTGCTTTTGTTGCTCAAAGTATACTTTGCTGGTTTTATCAGCATGGATTCAATGTACAGAGATAATATTTTGAACATCTTGCTTTGCAGTAGTATGTTGATTTCTCTTTCTCTTTTTCTGGTTTTTCTTGCTATTACCAGCCTTCTTCTTAATACTGGAAATAGAAGTAGTTACAACAGGTGGTTTTTTTAAACAACTTTTAGTGGGAGTAGGCTCAAAATTAATAGAATCATTTTCATCTTCAGAATCACGAGAACCAGCAGAACAATCCTCTTGAATTTCCACAATAATATCTTCGCTCAGCATATCTTCATTGAGTGTTTTACGTTGCCATTCTTCACGGCTTCTTTGCTTAGCGGCATCACGGCATTGCTCCAATGTAGGTAAAAGATAAACGGTGTTGTGGCTCAAGTCAAAGCTAACTCTGCGAGGGAATTGATGATGGAACTAAAACATTTTTGAGAAATAAAATACATTGCCAACTAATTAGAAATTTACCTCATTTTTAGGTGAAGCTAGCATGGTTTTTTTTTTTTTTTTCTATTTAAAAAAAAGAAAGATAAAGAGAAAAGAAAAGAAAATGAAAGAAAACTGGGGGCGGCTTTATATATTTGACACTTTTTGTAATCGTATAATCTTGACTCAGAACTACACCAATCATACAAGCGTTGCAGTGATTTTAGTGTATTATACATTGGGCTTTATAAAGGCACCATTTTCTAGTAAATCATCCAATAAGAATCTATCCCTTTATTTTTTTTTTCTTCTCTTTTTATCATATATATATCTTTTACGACAAAAATTATTGTATATTTAAAACGTAACTTTGTTTGAACTCAAACAAACAATCGGTAACCATGGATACAAAAGATGTTGCTATGGAAATATCCATACCTCCACCATCTTATGGCCCAAATATGACTTGGAGAATAAAGTCCTTTTTTAACGCAACACCACCTGCTCCACCTTTTGCAGTACCAAATGATTTTAATACAACATCACAGAAAGGCTTTAAAAGCAATTCTTGGTTTCATAATAATAACGGAAATAATAACACTACAGCAACAGATGAAGAGAAACAAAAGGCCATTCGTAGAGTGGCTTCGGCACCCAACGCCAAACTTTTGAATATGACAACGCCAAATTATACCAATTCTTCTACCATATCTATTCCATCACTTATGACTGATTCGCCTCCACTGCAAAGATTACGTAGAACGTGTCGTCGTACTTATTCTAGTAGTAGTATTAAAGTTAAAAAAGTTGAAGTAGGGCCATCTAGTTTTGTTAAAATTAGAATGCTCGGTAAGGGTGATGTTGGTAAAGTTTATATGGTCAAACAAAAAGAAACAGATAAATTATTTGCAATGAAAGGTATAAAAAATATAAATCTTGGTAATAGCATATATATATAAATATATATTCAAATCTTTCAATGCGCAGTTTTATCAAAAAAAGAAATGATTAGAAGAAACAAAATCAAAAGAGCATTAGCAGAACAAGAAATATTAACTACATCTAATCATCCCTTTATTGTTACTCTTTACCATTCTTTTCAAAGTCAAGATTATCTTTATTTTGTCATGGAATATTGTGTTGGAGGTGAATTTTTCCGAGGTTTGTTTTTATTTACAAATCAACATACAAATGTAAATTCTAAACCCCCCCCTTTGCTACCAGCACTTCAAATGAGACCTGGCAAATGCTTAACAGAAGAAGGTGCAAAGTTTTATGCAGCAGAAGTAACCGCTGCTTTAGAATACTTGCATCTTCAAGGACACATTTATCGAGATTTAAAACCTGAGAGTAAACTATTATTACATACATCCTCCAATGGTAACACTAAAGTAAATTAAAATGATTAGATATATTACTTCATCAAAGTGGCCATATCATGTTAACCGATTTTGATCTGAGCAAGGGATCTCAGCCCCCAGGAAATCCTTGTATTGTCAAATCTGGTTCTCCCCATGTGGTAATTGTTTGAACTTGTATATTAAAGCTGTCATTTTTTAACATTTTCATCAACACAAATAGCCACCTTCTATCGATACCAAAAGCTGCGTTGTTAACCTCCGAACCAATAGCTTTGTTGGAACTGAAGGTAAAAATTTACCTTTTCTTCTCGAATTGAAAAACAAAAATTGATAATTTTATAGAATATATTGCACCAGAAGTAATTAAAGGCTGTGGACATACAAGTGCTGTTGACTGGTGGACTCTAGGTATTTTAATATACGAAATGTTGGTATGTAAAAGTATTCATTCAAAACGAAGGATAATATCTAATTAAAAAAAAAAAAAAAAAAAAAATAAGTATGGCACAACGCCATTTAAAGGTACAGGACGTAACGAAACATTTTCTCGTATTCTTCATTGTGATGCACAATTTGGAGAGCAGCCTGCACCTTATAAGTCTCATTTATCGAGTTCAGGTAAAAGCTTGATCCGAAAATTATTACACAAAGATGAAAACAAAAGACTTGGATGTCGTGCAGGAGCATCTGACATAAAGGCGCATCCTTTCTTCAAATCAATCAACTTTGCTCTACTTAGACACTGCAGCCCACCTATTACACCTTTAATACAAAAACCAAATGGCATTGATGCCCTTAATTTCAGAAAAATGCCTCCAGAGAATCTTAGTTTCGATCTTGAAACAGATGATGTGTTGGTTTCACTAAAGTCTGATAAGACGAATCCTTTTGAAAAGTTTAATTCAAGTAAGTTTATACAAAAGATAATTATTTGAAAATTAAATTTAAACCCCCATCATAGTTACTCTTTATCATGATGGCGATTCTGATTCAGACGATTTAGAAGACGATCAATAATTATTTATTACTATAGTACTATTTGCAAATCATATTTACATATTATCCCCAACCATACACGTAATATTCCAAAACCACAACATGATTATTTAATTTCTTTAATATTAATTCCTTTTCTTTTTTCTCTCTTTATTTTTACAAATAAATATAAAACTTTCTACTGTCAATTAGACTTTTTTTTTTTTGTAATTGAACTAAACGAATAGCAAAGTATTGTATTCATTTAAAATGGCGTATTTTGCTAAGCATCAGGACGAACTAATTTTAAAAAATATTTTTATAAACTATTGATGCGAAAATACACTTGCACGCATTTTAAGTGTTGTTTCCTCTGAGCAAAAACACAAATAAACCCTTCATCCATGAAAATAAAACAAATACATCGGGTTTTTAATTACCAGATCAGGAAAATCATTATTGGTTGCAACTGAAACTTCGATTCAAGGATAGTTTATTTCGAATGAATATCGTCGAGATACCGGTTAAGGATTATACAAATTCAAAGCATATTAAAAAATTTAAATGTATATACTTAGGATTAAAGTAATCGGTACCAAGTATAAACTTTAGAACAAAAGCTTTTAGAATAAATTTGCATAAAAATTTGAGCAAAAAATTACAATAGAGTTTGAAATGTAAGGAGTTGGAAGCCCTTTCGGCAATTAGAAATGTGTCCAATATATAAAAACAACCCTTGATTCCAAAAGGTTTCAAATCAACGTTAATGCTATCAAAATTTATCAATGACAATGATGTCTTGCTTAGAAACCAGTTGCGTTTAAAATCCCAATTTCCCAGTTTGTTTATAGCCATAAATTTATATTTCAATCTAAACGATTTTAGTTTAAAATAGCCTACTTTTCCAACAGAAAATTCTACCATGTCCCAAACATCTGAAACCCTGCTAAAAATCAGAATTTTCTGATCTAGGAGTGCCAATGTTGCATAATTTATTCCCTCCGCTTGATTTCTACACAGAAACTTGGTGGGTTGAATTGTAGAAAATCTTTTTCTTGATGTCACTTATAAATAGCATCTGAAATTAAACAAATGGCAAGAGTATCTAAATTTAGTTGCCAATGCAGTAACTAAAAACTTTCATATAAATATTTCACTCTATCTCTCTGTTTTAGGTATTATGACAGCAAGCAAAGATTAGCATTTTAAAGCTATAAATAATACATTTAAGAGGAGAGTCATTCAATGATTTAAAAATAACAAAATGTAACATGTAATGCACAAATAACAGTGAAAAGTGCTCGTTTTTTTTATGAAGAAAATGATAATAATAAATTTATAAATTCGACTAACTCCTCTTTAAAAAAAAATAGAGTTTGATTTACGTGCATCAGTATATATGATCAATTATAGCAATTCTATTTAATTTAAGCCTACTGTGCAACACTATTTTAATTGTTGAGCCAATACGAGTGAAACTTTAATAAAGACCCAATGCTTTAACTTATATCAACAAAGAAGTAAAAAGCATACATTGCAGTAAAAAAAAAAAAAAAAAAAAAAAGTTAAATATATAACTTCAATGTTCTTTATTTGGAAAGTCGGAGCAATAGCTAAATTGGCTCGATATTCTTAATCAATTGACTATTATATTAAGCAATTAATATTTTACAGTTTACTGTTGCCACATAACATATAGACTAAAATAATACAACAAAGGCTATATAACGCAAAAATACAAAAATATTTGGCTGATGTGATAAAGTGGCTCAATCAGTTTCCATATGGAAATCAAACATATTTTTTAATTACCATAAAAAATGCTGGTGCTAAAAATAAATACTCGACATCTACGCCACTTTTTCTCTTGCTACAAGATCAAACAAATTTCTTTCTAAATACCATGATTCAATGCTTCCAACAGAATAACTATAGGAATAGTTTCGACTTGTTAGAGTTTTTGTTTTGTAACAATGCTTTTTTTTTTACATGTAGTAATTTTCTTTTTTTCTTTTTTTCCATATTATCCATCCCCAAACGCCGCTTATTCATCAACCCTTGTCTTACTTTAAATATTGTAAAAAACCAACATTAGGATTTCACTTAATACACCAAACTTACACATAAATTATACAACATTACACTGTATTCTATTTTTCTCCCCTTTTCTTTTACTGCTACACTATTTATTTACGTTTTATTTTTTTACTTTTTTTTTTATTTTATTTTATTTTTTTTTTTTTTATTCAGCCCTTTTATATATATAGACATTTCTTCTTTCTCTCTTTCTTTTTCTGCTCTTTTTTCTCTTTTCCTTTTTCTTTTTTTTGTAATAAAAAAGAAAAAATAAAGAGCGATATTCATACATAGAAATTTGAATCAGATAGATTAAACATCCTTTTAAAGATATAGAAATTATGATAAAATCAGCAGTAACTGTATTACTATTATTTGCAGCTACAAGCATAGCACAAACTGATAATAGCTTAACTTGTCTATCGCTAAAAGGTTCAAAAACTTGTGCTGCTTTCCAAAGCTTTTATATATGTACAACTGGCAATATAAATCGATACCCATTTCTTGCCAATGTGACAGATATAGATTCTTTTGATACAGCACTAACAAACTACGTCGAATCCCCGGATATGTATTTATCATCATTAGGCTGTACAAATAAAGCCGATAACTCACCAACGATACCCTATGCACGTTATTCACTCACCTTTATGTGCGCTACTCTTATTCAAGACAACCTTTATTCATTACCATGTAATTATCAATATAATCTATCACCGCCACCACTTTGTCAATCAACATGTTTCGATTATTATGCTAGTGTACAAGAAATTACGGGAAATACAAACATGTGTCCCAATCAATTGGAACAATCAGTTCGATTAGAAAATTTAAATTCATCTTGTACATATTGGAGTGGATTAAATGGTACATATGATTGTGTTATTGGTACAGCAAACGAACCAAGTAACTGTGGATTTAAATCTGTATTACAAGCCTGTGATTTTTGTAAAACAAATGGTACTAATACTTGTTGCGAATCATTAAATGGATGTTCATCACCAATGGGTTCTTTATCAGTGGGTGCTATCATAGGTATTATTATCGGTTGTTTGGTATTTGCAGGCTTGGCTGGTGCTTTTGTGTTTTGGTTTTGTTACAAGAAGAACAAGAAGCAAAAATACAACGGATTTATGATGAATAAACAAAGTCAAAAACAGGAACTTCATGATAGTTCAAGTGCGTTGGGATATGAATCATTGGTATCGCATCAAGCACTCAATAAACCACACCAACAAAATCTGATAACTCCACCACCATCTATTAATACAAACAATCTAGCACCACCACTTATTAATACAACAACAAACTCATCTTCTGTTCAACCTGTTTTAGATGAATTCTTTGAAGTGAAACATCCCTATCCACCACAAATGGGAGATGAATTAGGATTGCATGTGGGTGATATTGTGTGTGTTGCAATGAATTTTGACGATGGTTGGGCACTTGGTTTTAACGTAACAACTGGTTTAAAAGGTGTATTTCCAGCTGTATGTGTTTCTCCTGCTCCTGAAGAATTATTAGAGCAATTATTATTACCAGAACAAAATGCAACAAACAAAATATTAGTTGAGGATGGCAGCCCTGAACATTTAAACATGCAGCAAATATGTGAAAATTTGAAAAGATCAATAAGTCAACGTACAAATACAAGCTCATTACCTACTTCAGAATTAACACAACATAGCAACATACCAAGAAGAACAGCAAGTATGATGAGAAGTACATATGACTATCGTGAATCTGACTCACCTACTTCACCTACTTTACATACTCCATTTTTTGATGTAAATGTATTACACAACAATAATGGTTTATCACAGCCTGAACCTGCTTTATTTCAGCCTATTGAAACTATTGAAATGTATCGAAAAAACAACCGTGTATCTAAACTTGAAGAATAAATCAAAGTATAATAAAATAAAATAAAAAAATAGAACAATCATCATCATCATCCTTTGAGTTGGATACCTACATTTTAAAGAATTTTGCTATAATTTCAAAAATAGCTAATCAAATAAAAAAGCATGCAGCAGGAGGCTCTTTTATCTAAAGTACATTCTACTTTTTTTTTTTTTTTTTTTTTTTTTTTTTTTTTTACAGAAAAAAAGAATTGGTTTTGAAAAGTGAACAGATATTAATAAATGATTTAGAAAATAAAATACAGCCAACTGAAAATTAAATTGTTATAGAATACTTTTACACCTGAATGCTTACTGTATGTTTCAAATTAAAATCTCTTCTCTTCAAGTATGTGTCAAAATTCTTTAGAAATACAAAATCAATGAATATGCAAAACGCTATGTACCAGAGTTTGGGAAAGAAATAGCATTTTGTACAGGTGGAGTTTCTAAGAAAGTGTGTCTGTATCCACTAATATATTATAAACGCATTTGGTTTCTATAAATTATTTCGTTTTTCCTTTTTTTCTCTCTCTCTAATATTATAAATTTATTGAAACCTACTAAATGTCATATACCCTCATTTCTTTAACTTTATAAAACAATGAAAGCACTTGATAAAACTAAAGTAGATACTGTATTTGAATCTGATTCAAGTAATTTAAGTAGCTCATCATCTTCATCTTCTTCTATTGAAACAGCAGAGTGTTCTCGAAAACTGTGGAAAAAACCTCACCATAGTACTCGTGAAAATATTGCTAATGAGGAATATTCAGAGAGTAATAGTAACTTAATGGATCAAGGTTAGCAATATATATTTACGCAGTAATAAATTGATAACTAAAGAAAAATCCGGGGTTAAATTGTAGATAATGCTTCGTTTTTTTATGCCATAGCAAAGGAATCTTTGCCATCAAATAGTAAACATCGCCGTCAACAACAGGATCAACAACATCGTCGCCATGACAATAATTTAGCCATAACTAAAAAATCTTCTAATGATACATCAAGCAAACGTCAAACAAAATTGCTTTTGGTTTCTTTGATTGAATCATTATGTCAAACTTATGGTGATTCACCAGAATCAACACGTAAAATATTTTTAATGATTTGTCAAACCCTCAGTTCTTTAGGGTTCATTGATTCTGAATTTATTGATGAAGTAGCTGGTGTTCGATCTACTTATCATAAAGCTTTTGAGCAATTATTCTATACTGCTGCTCAAACTGTAAGACGACAAGAATTACGTTCAGGAAATCAACCAAAATTGCTCACATCCGCACAACAACAAGAAATATTAAAAGAAAAAATTGAATCTTTATCGGCTTCTTATTCTTCCTCTTCTTCTCGAGGTTCAGTCAATAAAGAAGAAAGAGAAGAAGAAGAAGAAGAAGAAGAAGATATATCTCCTCCCCTGAAATATTCTCTTAGTATCCAACAATCAAGATATAACAATGATTTTGTACAAGTGGGTATGTTGGGTCGTGGTGGTTTCGCTAGTGCTTGGAAAGCACGTAATAAATTAGATGATATTGAATATGCCATTAAAAAAATTCGCTTATTGGATCAAGAAGAAGATGAAGGCTATGACAAAATATTCAGGGAAATTAAAAATTTAGCTCGTTTAGAACATCATAACGTGGTAAGATACTATTCGTCCTGGTTGGAATACGCTGCCTTTATTGAAGAAAATCATGAAGACGAACAAGAAGATTTATCATGGTTATCAAGTTCTTCTCAAACTAACGAGATTAATGAGAATGATGATGATAATTCAAGTATTTTCAATGGTCAAGATCCGACGTTTGAGCTAAGCGAAGAAGATTCTTTGAACAACAATCGACCTACAACTGCTGAAGAAATGTCGTTTATTAGTTTTGGAACAAGTGATAACGAACCTTCTGAATCAGATAATCTGCATCTTTGCGCTTCTTCATCAAACTCCACTATTAGAAAATCATTTCATAACAGTAGCAGTAGTGTTACTAAACAAAAGCAAGAGAAAGGTGGCTTCATTCTTTTTATTCAAATGCAGCTTTGTCCTAGTAAGTTTTCGTTTGAAAATCTTCAGCCCCTCATTAAATTAACTAAATTTTGTGTAACTTTTTTCTAAGGTACCTTGCATGAATACATCAAGTTTAGAAATCAAAACCCTAGTGAATATTTCGATGATCAACAGAACATTGATTTATTTGGTCAAATTTTACAAGGCTGCGCTTATATCCATCAACAAGGTCTTATTCACCGTGATTTGAAGCCAAGTAATATATTTCTATCTCGACCAGCCGCTGTCCCTGAACATCGCTATCATCGTCGCACTGCTGGTAGTGGCAATAGTTTGCCGGATACAATGGACTGCAAATGTTGTAGTGAAGTGATGATACCTAAAATTGGTGATTTTGGTTTAGCAGCAAGTGTACTACATGGTGAAGATGACGAAGATGACACTATAGATGAAGAAGATGAAAATTATTTGTCATCTACTTTCGAAAGCCAACAATCCAATAGTGGTAGTAGTGTTATTGAACTTTTTACTACTTCACATTCGCATTCCCATCGACATCATCATCATCATCATCATCATAAAAACGGTGGTAGTAGTAGTAACTCAGATAGTATTCTATCTCTTCATGCCGCTAATTCCTTCAAAAACAAAGGACGCCCTCGTTTACGAAGAAATAGAACTAGTGGTGTTGGCACCCGAACTGTAAGTATATGATAACAGCATTAGCTCTGGAATGTACCTCATTTAGTGTTATTTTTTTTTTCCTAATTTATGTCATTTAATATTACAGTATGCTGCACCTGAGCAATTAGCAACTCCATCTTATAATTATGATGAAAAGGCAGATATTTATTCACTTGGTATCATCCTATTTGAACTCTATAACCCCTTCTCATCTGCCATGGAACGTGCCATCGCAATTGATCAGCTCAAAAAAGGAATATTCCCAGACATATTTAGCCAAAATTATCCTGTTGAAAAAGATGTCATTTCTCGTATGATGAATCCAGATTCATGCTTGAGACCTACAGCATTAGAGATTCTAGATCTTGAGATCTTTAATCCTCGACAGCAACATCATCACCAGGAACAAATTGAAAACGAATTTACTTTATCTTCTTCTTTGACTAATACTGCAGCAACAGCAGAACTCAACATCATCCATGATCGTGAAATGGCGGAGATGCGTGATAGATATTCTCAAATGAAACAGGAAAAAGAAGACCTTCAACGACGTTTAGATGAACTTGAACACAAATTGAATCATTGTAATGTGGATGAGCACCCAAATAAACGACCTCATGAAGTTATTGAAGTAGCAGATGATCAAGATGAAAATTATACGTCTGTCGAACATCATCATAAAAAAAAGGAAATGGATGGTTTGTTTCAATCTAACTTACTTGCTAAATTCATGATGCCAAATTAATTATCAATGCAATCATTTAAATTATCTCCCCCTCCCCCTCCCCTCTCCCTTGTAAATAGTTTTAAATAATCAAGTTTTATACATAAAAAAAAATCATAAACTGCATCATTCAACTTATTTTGTTGAATTGAATTGAATTGAATTATATTCATTATAAAAGTTAAAAAAAAAAATGTAAGCATTTTTGAAAATTTACGCATAATTGTATACCAAACATGAAATCTTATTGTAAAGTACATATTTTAAGAACCGTAGCCCATTTAGGTCAATATTCATTGATTACAATAATTCTTTTAATTTTTTTTATTTTAAGCAGAGGAAGAGAGAATTTTTTTTAAAAAAAAAAGTATGCTTAAATCCTTCAAAAACAGTAGAAAGCCAATGAAATTAAGATATGTTATTCTTGTATTCATTTCATATTAAGCCCAATTTCAAAATTCAATTTCAAACCATTATTTGATTTTACAAAAAATATCAAAGAATATCTGAAATACTGCATACAAAATAGCTGAAAAAAAGTGCACGTTTTCATTTCAAAAACTCAGAGGCTAAACAAATTACAGTTCGGTAAATCAACTGCAACAGGAGAGCTCGTTTGGATCCATATCCAGCCAGAACTGGTGAGCTTACTGGCCTTAGTAGGTAAAAACAGCAAGTAACCAACGTATTGTTCAAGCTTACCAAATGCACAATGACTTACAGAAGCTGATATTAGAGATGCGTATAATCTCTACTCATACCAATGTCTATTTAGAGTAGTTGTAATTTTCTTAAATCAATATTTATAAAAATCACATTTTAATTATTTTTAATAAGAGCGCACATGCAGCAAGATATAGGTGCAATTTGGTAATGAGTCTCTGGACACACAGTAGGTTATGAAACGTGCCCTTCAACTTTATTGTGTCCGAGATGTATATCTACTCTCTTGTAAGATTCACGATTATTGGATTGAAATTCGGCGAGGTAGGTTTCTTTTGCGGTTATAAAAAGTAGGTTTTAGATGGTTTTCGGATTTCTTCGCCCAATATTGGGTCTAATCATGTCAATTTCTCAGCAAAAATGTACCTCTCTTCTATAGGTCATTGATATTTATTCAAAAATAGAAAATTTGATACTAGGATATGGGCGTGCTGGCTCATCAGTGACCCAATTGATCTAGAATTAGTCAAAAAAAAATGAAAACCTAAATTGAGGTATTACTTTTTTATACTCACAGCACGAAGTCTATTAAAAGCTACTCTGCCGTTTTTGTTTCATCAAAAAATATTGATTTTTCGTCAAGATAATCAAAATAATAGTTCATATTACAGCTTGAAATCTATACTGACTGAGCTCCAAAATAGATTTGACAAATTGATCCAAAAATGATCCAAAAATGATCCAAAAAACAAAAATGCTCAATAGCTCATGAACTGCAAAGTAAGTCAAAATAGCACACTAAATAGTTTCTATAGGATTTTAAATTTTGCATCAGCCTAAATAAAATTTGAGCAAATGTTTCACATTAAATTTTGCGTAAAATGCAATTGAAATTTTGGCAATTTTTTGAAGATACAAGCCATTTTTTAAATATATATCTCTAATTTAAATAATGGATATAATGTGCAGCAAGATTATCTATCCATCAAGCTATTGATGAATTTTTTAGCTTCATTTTTCGTAAAGAAAACGGGATTTTTATCAACTTTTTTTCAAATGCAAAATTTGAAACAAGGGTATACTCGTCTTTTTTGAAAGCCAAATCGAGAATATTCTTTTTTTACGCATTTCTGAGGATATCTCTACGAAAAATCAATATTTTTAAAAAAAACTAAAATGGACCTAATTGAGCTTGCTAAGCTCTATAAGAGAAACAAAAATTAACTGCTGCTCAATTTAACAGATATTTTGAAATTTACCACAAAAAATGTCAAAAAAGGATGAAAAAAAAAAAAAGTGCCCAGAATTTCTTCATACTTTAATATATTATAGAAAACTTTAAAACAAGTAATTTTTGTTATTAACAATTGTTAGTATAACTTTATTTTTTGTAGAGATATGAGGGCTCAAAGTTTTTATTCTTAACAATGAAATATGCGTAAAAATCTGAAACATTAGCACGGTGAAGGATATACCAACTGCAAAAAATAGGATATTTCCGGATACTTTTTTTTAGATTAGAGTTGGGTATCTCAGGTACATTGGTATATAATTTTTTCTTGGTGCTAATTTGAGGGGAAAAAAAGTAAATCAGGGATGAAAAGTGAGGCTCGGTTTTTAAGAAGAAAAGTAGTGAATTTCACGTACTTTTGAAGCTTTCGTGAGATGTAGAAGAAACTTAGGAATAGGAGAGAGCATAATACTACTAACTTATTTTTGTTTAACCGTGGCTAAAATATACAGTGTGTATAATATATAAAAAGTGCTCACAGTGAGGGAAATAACCCTTCCAATGTTTTAAAAAATTTCGTATATGAAGTCATATCTCTGTCAATATTTAATATTTCTACATGCTTTTAGTACCAAATTTTAACCCGAAATTGTAGCTCTTAAATGACATATTGCTTAAAATTACCGCCGGATTTTAAGTTTCACTTTGCAGCGCTTAAAGTTAAAAATTTGATATTCATTAAATATAAAAAAAAGCTCAATATCTAGTTGGACCACCCTTAAACTCCTGATGACAGCTTTAATTCTGCTTGGCATAATGTCTATATACTTGAAGCAGCCCTCCTTAGTAAATTTATATTATTCTTGCTTGATGGATCCGAGCCTCTAGTTGTACAATGGTGATGGTTCTAGCTGGATACGCATTTCGGACGACGTTTTAGTTGATTCCAGACGTGTTTTATAGGGTTTAAGTCAGGATTTTGGGGTGGCCGGTCAAGAACGGACTTCAAGGAGAGCCCCTGACGTTGAAACCATTGCTTAGTAGAAACGGAAGTATGTGGCCTGGCATTGTCCTGCTGAAACCGGAAGCTCTTCCTATCCAGTCCATAGTACTCCAAGGTATCTAACAAAGATGTCTGCAAAATATTGATGTAAACCTTTATGTTAACATTTCCTTCGGTAATGGTAGAGCCATATCCAGGTTTTTCCGCAGTTATGAGGCTCAAAAACAGGACGCTGCCACCATTTTCTTAAACATGGGGCTCAATCTGGTAAGGCAATAGCTCAGTGGCGCCATCCGTCCAGTAGTAGGATTTTCCATCTGAGCCCCACATATAGATTCTACAGTAGTCTCGTCAGAAAACCCCCATTTACGCCAGTCATTTACAGTATAATGCTGGTATTTTTTAGCCCAGGCAAAAAGCTTTCTCTTGTTGGTAGCATTGACGAAATTAGTCTTGATTTTCCTTCTAGCTTTAAAGCCTTCTGACTTAAGTACGTGTCTAACGCCTATTAGAGACATCTCAACTCCAAGAGTAAACAGATAGCTCTGTACACCTTTGGGGCCATTGAAACTACTGTTTTGAAAATTTCTGGCTATGTAGCTCCGAGTCTGCGTACTGATTTTGCTTTGCTTTCCACCTTTGGGTGATGTGGAGTCACCTAAAAACTTCCTTTTATACCGGGAAAATGTACTTAATCCTACATTTGGATACATTTTCTGAATGGTCGAGTAAGAGAGACCTTCGATAAGTAACAACTTGATAGAGTTTTGGACTTCAGTGGGAATAGGACGAACCATATTGAAAAAAGAACGAAGAAAAGATAATGATATGATAAAGGGGAAGATGAGCAAAAATGCTTAGCCTTTTATACTTTTTGAACATTCCTCGGATAATTACTACCTATAGAATTTTTGATATAAAAATTTAGAATCATCGGATACTTTAATCGAAAATTAAGACACCACATATTTTTATTTCTTAATATCTCACATATAAAAAATAGACATATCTCTCTTTGCTATTCTCTCATTCGTTCAATTTTTATGCTATTAGCTAACATGTTATACCATTTAAAAGCCCTTAAAAGGTGCTATTTTATAAGTTTTTAAAAAATTGAGTAAGGTATATAGCGGTATAGAAAATTTAATAAAAGTGCAATTTCTTAAAACCTTGGAAGGGTTATTTCCCTCACAGTAGTATGGGGTTGGTTATAGGAAAGAGAGCACAATTCTTGACGTTAAAAATTGAAAACTATCGAAATTTAGTATTTTAAAAATTCATATTTTTCTTAAGTAGGTATGTACAAAAAAATATGAAAGATTATTATTTCATTAATAGAAGATGATCCCTGTGCTAATGCTCCATATTTTTACTGATATCTCACTGCTAGGATGCCGAAAATAATCTGAGGCTTCAATTTTTGACAGAAAGCTAAAATACTGTCAACGGAAAAATGCTTCGGGTGTTTTCAAAAAAAGGCTTTTTTAGTCACCATTATCTGAGATGGAGCTCAATCAGCGTGGTTCTTATACCAAATAAAAGAAAAAGCGTAATACTTTTTATCTACAAATTGTTTGAAACGATTAGATGGGTTTAAAAAATATTAACTTATAAAACATGAAAATTGAAATAGATAAAAAAAACGAAGAATTTTATTAATAATTTGTAGCTCCCCCTCTACTCTTTATAACTGCTTCTATTCTTCTCGGCATACTATCTATATATTTTAGACAGTCCTTCTTTGTAAACTTATACCATTCATGACTGATTCTATCAGTTAGTTCTTACTTTGTAGCCGGCCTATTTGGATAAGCATCAAGATGGCGTTTAAGGTCACCCCGGATGTATTCTATAGAGTTTAATTCAGAGCCTTGGGGCGGCCAATCAAGGATTTTGTCTACAAAAAATTCGGTTTGACTAAACCAAGCTTTAGTAATACTGTATTTGATTTGACGGAGTAGCCTTACCTCACTGAAAACGAATATTTTTTACTTGTTTGCCATAGTACTCCAGAGTTTGCATCAATGACGTTTTCAAAATTTCCACATACTCATTTGAATTAATCGTCCCATCAATACTTGCAGTGCTATGGCCAGGTACGTCGCCTGATATGCAGCCCCAAAACATAACCCAATCACCTCTACTTTGCACTTGGGGCTGAACTTGATGAGGTCGGTTGGTACCAGGCACATCTGACCAATAGAAGGATTCACAATCTGAGCCCCACATATTCACTCTGGTTTTGTCAGAGATGGCCCACTTTCGCCAATCGGATACTGTTAGCTGTCTATGCTTGCGGGCCTACGCTAACCGGAGTTTTTGTTGGCTGCACTAACAAAATTGGTCTTGTTTTTTCTTTTGGCTTTAAACCCTATTTTATTGAGCAGCTTCTTTGCGCCACTGAGCGACATAGAGATATTGATGAATCGCGAATATTCTTGTGCACCACGAAGACCATCCAAACTACCATTTCAAACCATTTTAGCAATATACTATTGAGTAACAGTACTAACTTTACTTAATCTTCCACCACTAGTAGATACTTGGGCTCCCGCCAAAAATTCTCTTTTGTACTTGTTTAGGTTAACCATGCCTACTGTGGGATACATTTTTTTGATGCTACAAAGTGAGGCGTTACGAAGCAACAAAGACTTGATGGAATCTTGCACGTCATATGGGAGAGTACGGGTCATATTAAAAAAGTAGAGAGTAAAATAATCATAGTGAAGAAAAATTAAAAAATATGACACACCTGCTTTTTATATACTTTTCGTATATATTTCGAACATTTTCACATGTTGATTAAATACTTAGGAACTTTTTAAATCTCTCCAATATGTTTACGGAAAGTTATTGGACGCTAAATTTATAATTAAGATTTTCCCTGAAATGCTTACATCTTATCTACTACCTTTACTATCCCACCACGGAATAAAAACTTATTCAATAAGTTGATTTACACATCGTTAAAAAGAGAAACTTTTTTCCTACATGATATTGTTTTGTCAAATAAATGAGGCGCTCTGAGACATAGTTGCATTGAAAGAACCAGTATTTTGCAAAACACCCGAAGCATTTTTCCGTTGACAGTATAGCAATATGGGTCTTTTGGAAACTATTGAATGGCTTTAGCCATATCTATTTATTAAGCAATCTTGATTTTAAGGGGTGAATTTTATGTGTGTTTAAAATTTTATTTATTAGTAATGCAACTATCACTACGGAAAAAAAGGTGTAAAATAAGGTATAAAATACAACTTTTTCTGAAAAAACCACTATAACATTTGCTGCAAAATCTCTTTTATATAATAATTTTATTGGAAAGATATAACTTTATATTAATCTTACGTAAAAAAGCAAATAGCTGCAAGTTTTAAAATTGCCATTTTCGCGTTTTTTCCCATAGTGTATGATATAAAGGAATAGTTGACTTAACCTAACATCTTTGTTGTTGTTATTTATTGAATTGGATAAGATACTTAGTATATACTGTATGTCATTTTTTGTGTAATCGATTGCATCGTGATCAAGAGTACTATCGGTTCACACAACGTGTATTGGTTTAAACGTATTTTGTATTTTTGCATGCGTTTATTATTACATTTAATTTGAGTATCTGTTAATTATTGCTGTACTTTAATGTTTCAAGTGGCATAAACTCTGTGAGCGACACTTGCAAATTGAGTTATTTTATGATTATCAAGCTTTTAGTATGTAATTCCACTACACGTATAATTAATATCACATAAAGCATTTAAGAGTCATCAGACTTTCCCATATTGCCTAATAATTCAAATGTGGGTAAGTTTTCCTATTAGTACTTTATTATACCGTTGGGATTATTAATACTTCATCCAAATAAAATTAAATATAATTGATATAAATATAATAAATATTTATTTTCAATATTATTGAAATGTCAAACGAATCTGTAAGAATAATAATCTTTTGACATTTCATTTTTTTAATCTTGCCAAAATATTACACTTTTATTAACGATACATCCTTTGGATGTATTTATACACACTCATTACTATAGCTATTACGAGGGTTTTACTATCTAAGAATATGATGTAGATCAATGCATCTGTATTGATCTACATATTACCAACATCATAAATTAATCTTTTTTTTAAAATTAATCAAAAGTTGTAAATTAAGAAACGAATCTTGATATTTGCTTTTATCCCTATGACTAAGTTGCCAAAAAACATAGTTATGCTTTTTTTAGTTGATTTTTTTAAAGAAAAAAAATTATGAGATTTTTGAAGTACAACAAAATATTTCACAATATCATAATCTGTCAATTTAAAGAAACTATGAATGTAATGTCTCTCAAAAGTAATAAACATACTGTGAGGGGAGAACCCCTACTGTTAACCTTTGAATGTTCGCTTTAGCTTTATACTCTTTCAAAAGAAGTAAAGCTACATATTCACAATCTATACCGTTTAAAAAAGTGGCATTTGGGCTTTCGTATAAAATAATTTAAAAGTTTGCCTCGTACCTCATACATAATTAGTGATTGGCAAGGTGTTAAAGCGAGAAGGGACAAAATAGATGATAGTAAAAAAAAGGGGAAGAGAGGTACATAATACAACACTTTCTCCTACTCCTAAGTCTATTCTACATCTCACGAAAGCTTCAAAAGTACGTGAAATTCACTACTTTTCTTCTTAAAAACCGAGCCTCACTTTTCATCCCTGATTTACTTTTTTTCCCCTCAAATTAGCACCAAGAAAAAATTATATACCAATGTACCTGAGATACCCAACTCTAATCTAAAAAAAAGTATCCGGAAATATCCTATTTTTTGCAGTTGGTATATCCTTCACCGTGCTAATGTTTCAGATTTTTACGCATATTTCATTGTTAAGAATAAAAACTTTGAGCCCTCATATCTCTACAAAAAATAAAGTTATACTAACAATTGTTAATAACAAAAATTACTTGTTTTAAAGTTTTCTATAATATATTAAAGTATGAAGAAATTCTGGGCACTTTTTTTTTTTTTCATCCTTTTTTGACATTTTTTGTGGTAAATTTCAAAATATCTGTTAAATTGAGCAGCAGTTAATTTTTGTTTCTCTTATAGAGCTTAGCAAGCTCAATTAGGTCCATTTTAGTTTTTTTTAAAAATATTGATTTTTCGTAGAGATATCCTCAGAAATGCGTAAAAAAAGAATATTCTCGATTTGGCTTTCAAAAAAGACGAGTATACCCTTGTTTCAAATTTTGCATTTGAAAAAAAGTTGATAAAAATCCCGTTTTCTTTACGAAAAATGAAGCTAAAAAATTCATCAATAGCTTGATGGATAGATAATCTTGCTGCACATTATATCCATTATTTAAATTAGAGATATATATTTAAAAAATGGCTTGTATCTTCAAAAAATTGCCAAAATTTCAATTGCATTTTACGCAAAATTTAATGTGAAACATTTGCTCAAATTTTATTTAGGCTGATGCAAAATTTAAAATCCTATAGAAACTATTTAGTGTGCTATTTTGACTTACTTTGCAGTTCATGAGCTATTGAGCATTTTTGTTTTTTGGATCATTTTTGGATCATTTTTGGATCAATTTGTCAAATCTATTTTGGAGCTCAGTCAGTATAGATTTCAAGCTGTAATATGAACTATTATTTTGATTATCTTGACGAAAAATCAATATTTTTTGATGAAACAAAAACGGCAGAGTAGCTTTTAATAGACTTCGTGCTGTGAGTATAAAAAAGTAATACCTCAATTTAGGTTTTCATTTTTTTTTGACTAATTCTAGATCAATTGGGTCACTGATGAGCCAGCACGCCCATATCCTAGTATCAAATTTTCTATTTTTGAATAAATATCAATGACCTATAGAAGAGAGGTACATTTTTGCTGAGAAATTGACATGATTAGACCCAATATTGGGCGAAGAAATCCGAAGCCCATCTATAACCTACTTTTTATAACTGTTGCTCAGTTTAAAGAAATGAAGTAATTAGAAATTTTTTTGCAACTATTAAATATTAACCAGAATGAGCTGCAAGTTTCAAAGAATATGTATTACAGTTGTAACAGCGTCCAGTGCTATAGTTCTAGCATTCTATTAATCTTTTGGTTAAATCGTAAAAATTAATTAACTATTTTTTCAAGTGGATATTGTGGCTCATCAGACCATTTGGAGTTAGAAATAACAGTAAATTAGCCAAAATTAGCATACATGGTGCGTCAAAAAAAACATATTAAAAAAGCAGTATGAAAAATACAATTATAACTCTTCTAAGCTTATTAAAGATAGTTTGAAAGTAAAGCAAGGTTCAAATAGATTCACAGAATTTATTTGGTATTTATAGCGATTATTAAATGTTACTAGCAAATTACTAATGGGGTAATTTGTATATGCTTAAATTATTAAGCGCGTGGGTGATTAATGACTCTTGAATGATTTGTGTAATATTAATTTTACAATTTGGTATGATTCAATCTTCGATTCTCAATCTAAGATTTACTTAATAAATTTGATGCATTGAAAGACTAGTAGTATTTCACTATACATGGCAATGGCAAATACTAGACTCGTGGAAATAATTCTGTCCGATGTGTGTTGTATCAATACACTGGAGTTAAGCGGGGAAATTGTTGAAAAAAATTGGTGGATTCAAAAGTGTCCGGTATAACAGCCCCCACTATATATGATATAAAGCGCTGAACAACAAGTAAGTTCAATGTTAAAAGGCGTTAGTATAGTTTAATTTTCTATAAAAATATGAAGGCTTGAATTCTTGAACTTTTAGCAGCGAAATACTTGTAAAACCTAAAATATTAGTAATTAGAGTGTTATATCAACTGCAGAAACTAGTATATTTCCAAATACTTGTTTTTGGATTAAAGATGAACATCTCAAGCACATTGGGACACAATTATTTAGTGCTGTTTGGAGAAAAAAAAGAGCTAAGCAGGAATGAGAAGTGAGACTCGATTTAAGGAAAATCAAAGAAATTTACATGGTTTTGAATTTTTCGGGAGGTCTAGAATAAATTTAAGAATAAGTAGCACTATGTGGCCAAGTTATATCCTGAAAAGTTTTTAGTATGGGGTTAACTATAGAAAAGAGAGAACGCTACAATTTGAATATTGGGAAAGTTGATTTTTTCGAAATTAGATTTTAAGTGCTATGATTGCGGTATATAATCACCGTTTTTTAGTTTGAGGAGTTACTCGTCTTTGTTTTATATACTATAGAGCATGCAAAATTGTACTGGGCATAACTCTAAATTGTCATTCAAGATTTAATACGCATAGAAATTAATAACATTAGCTTCGCGACAAACTCAATTCTGAAATTAACTATACTCTTTTCTTGAAACAAAAAGAAGAGCATATACAGTATATTTTGAAGTTTGAGTAACTGCTAAAGCTATAGTTTATAATATGATTGAAAGATTTGCAAACCTGGATCTAACAAACAACTTGAAATTAGTCGGCATTATTGGCTTCGAATTAAAAATATATTTTTGATTTTGCAATAGCCCAAACTTGCATATTTCAGTTTCACGAGGTATTATACATGTGTACATAGCTTGGATCATCTGCTATTCAAATTAAAAATTGGAGAGCTTCTGTAGATTATGTTCATATGGACATATATCAATACGGCTTAAAAAATTGCTGCTTTTTAATGTAAGGACTAGTACATCCGTTTATTCACAGTTATTTTTATGAGGTTTAAAAAACATCGAGTTCTCGGTCGATGCCAATTTCCTCACCAAAAATATGAACAGATGAAGATTTAAAAACATTTCTTTTTTAAAAAGAAATTGGTTAAAACTAAAGGACTATCGAATAATGATATTCTAAGAATATTTAACTATGCATGTGTAATCACGGCTATTGTAGCACAACACTTCCCTCCTTTTTTTTTTTAGAAACTTAAAAGTTGTTCTGAATAATTTAATCTTACCTTTCTGCTGAGTTTTCAGAATACGAATAAGAAATTGGGATACAACCAAGGTACTTTTAATTCGTTTGGATACTTTTGCGAGTGAGCTAGCAATCCACGATGTAAAAATAATAGGAAGTTGCTGCAATTGAAACAGCTTCGCAGAATGATTGAGTGTTTCTCATAAAAAGTTTTCATCTTTTATTATAAGGCTACAAGGTTTTCTATAATTTAATGGCATGCTATCTTACGTTGTAAGTTTGATTTTTTTTTTTTTTTTTTTTTTTTTTGCATAAAAACATCAAAATTATAAATAAAAAAAAAACACGCGCACATACATACATTTTGTTTGATTGTGTATTAAATATTATTGTGTGTATGGAACTACAATCTTGTTATGTCGAGAAAATTGTCTAAAAGCTCAAAAATCCCTAGTAAAGAATGAAATCTACACCTTAAATAGCCTCTGGATGCTTTGTAAACAGTGCGATTATTTCTAGTTTTTTCTTATATTTAATACTAACCGGTTTTTGCGTGAGAATGATCCTGCTTTGGATGATTGCTGGTCATGGATTTATGTATATATATGACATTTAATATCACAACATTCTCGAAAAGCTGTTTTTAGCGTTTGGGCCACAAAAAATCCTTTTTTAAAGGCTCTTTTTATAGTTTGATATATATATTCTCATGGGTATTTTTGCTTTCACCAAATCGAGCATTGTAATTTAACCAATAAACTTTAGGCGTTGTATATGTATATATGTAATATGGGAATATTACAAGCATAATTGAGTCATGTATCCAATTAGATCATACAGAGATACTTCGATTGTATGTATGTAATCGAGTATAATTTTTATCACATTTCAAAAATCTTTACATTCTAAATGGCCAATGTTCTTCCAGAACATTGTGTAAATAAATTTATTTTTGTGGCGCCCTAAAACGAAAATTTCAACTTTTTTTTCATGCAATAATAAATTGTGAGTACAATTTTTGGTAGCAATTTTCTATTGGAAACAATTGATGGGTTATAAATGGTCAATAAGAGAAAAGTACAAACAACATTGATTTTAGTGAAATAGGAAAGATTTACTTTTTTAGAATTTAGTGTATAAATAGCCCTTCTACTTGTATTCACTACATGACCATTTTGTAGTGAACACAGAGGTTTGTTATACTACATTATATGGGAAAATCGAATGCAATTGAAAGAAATCACATCTATTTATTTTGCCTCACAACATCTACCTAGAAAATTTAATTATTATATATGCTTATTGATCAACAAATAGTATTACATGACCACAAATTATTGAAAATCATCATACCATTGAGCATGTCGTGTGTATAGCTTAATATAAACAGATCAGCTTAAAAACCTTATATTTATTGCACAAAGAAATCAGAATTAAGGATACTATTATCAGGTGGTTTTTACTGCTAAGCTTTACATCCAAAAAGTCAAAATTTTGAGCTGATCAGCTAAAAGGTATATAATTTTTGATCCCCTGAATTCCGAGACAAATATTTCATATGAAATGTAATTGTTATCCCACACCCAAAACCATATATCTGTACATGATTGTACTACAAAATTCATTCAAATTGTAGTTTACACACAATGTTACTCCCTTCTGAATTGAAATTTTTGTATTATAGAAAATTGCTCAAGCAATGTACTACATGAAAACAGAATCTAGGTACTCTTCTTTTGTATGTATAGTGTTTCTGTTCAGCAAAATTGTGTATACCATTCAATTTGCTGGTAAAATATAAAAAGACATGCTACCATATCATCCCCCAACTTCTCTTTCTTCTTTTATTATATACATACATACATACATATATTATTTCGTTTGTTGCTCTTAATTCTTTCCTTAATCTCCACTCATTTATTATACCAAAGTAATAAAATATATTAATGCCTGATAATACAAATCAGACGTACAACCACGATGTGGTTGTATCTGATTCTAACGACTATTATCATACGTCTTCCAACGATCATGATGGTCTTCGTAATGATGATTTAATGGAGGAATACTCTGAAAAAGCCGCTCCTCCACCAAAACAAAAGTTCTATAAAAAGAAGAAGTATTGGATTATTTGCTCTATTAATACTGTCATTGTAGTTGTTGTAGCCGTTGTTTTAGCTCTCTATGTTATTTTCCCAAAGATTGCTCAATCCTTAATGAATAAATCCAAGATTGATGTTACTGGTGCTGGAATTACATTTACAAAGCCTGATGCCTTAACTAATCAAGTTTATGCTAAAAGAGATGGTGATGATATGAATTCTACCTTTTACATGAACATGGAAAGTGCTTTATCTGATACTGGTCCATTCTCTGCAAAGATCAAGTTCCATAACCCTATTCAAATTTACTACAATGAATCGTACCTTGGCGATATTTTCTTGTATAATGAAACTAGTATTGGTGGTGGTCATGGTACTTTAAATGCCATTACACCATTTATGATCAGAGATCAAGCTGCTTTTGCTAGTTTTGCAAAGACTATGTTGGCTGTTGAATCATTTAAATGGACCCTTAAAGGCAAACTTGACATTACAGCTCTTACCAGGTAAATCTTAGATTTTTTTTTTTTTTTTTTTTTTTTACATATTACAAAATGGCTTTTTTTGTATAATTTGATGGTACACAGATACATGTTGATACTAACCTTATTTTATTAAATAGGACCGCAACAGTGGATCTAAACAAGGAGATTGTCCTAAACGGTAAGTTACGCAAATCAAATTATTTGTTTGTATTGTTCAAAACTAACCTTATGTTTGATTGCCTTTTTTAGGTATGAATGGTTTCCCAAATGTTAAGATCAACTCTTTCCAACTTCCTGGTGATGACCCAAACGGTGGTATTCTTGTTGAATTGGGTACAGTTTTGGAGAGTCCTTCTCCAATTGGTGTTCAATTAGGTACAATCAAGCTTGCTATCGGCTATGATGGTGTTCCCCTTGGCTTGGTTACTGCTGAAGGTGTTAATCTTGCAAAAGGTGAAAACAATATTCTTCTCAAGGGTACTCTTGCTCCACAAAATGATACTGTTTCTCTTCAGAAGATTGGTGTACTATTTTCTAATTATGTAGCTGGTCAACTCTCTAATACTACCGCAGTTGGTGTATCTTGTGCTCCCGATGGTGTAAATGCTATCAGTTGGCTTTCTGAAGGTTTCTCTACAGTAAACTTGAATGTTGGTTTAACCGCTGGTACACCATTAAGAATTATCAATGGTGTTAGTTTAGGTTATCTTGATTTGAAGTTTGACCCTTCTGCTCCTTATTCTCCAATTGCTAATGCTCCAGCTGTTACTGCAAACTTTCAAATGCCATTTGGTTTCTCATTGAATATTACTGAAGTTTCTCAAAATATTACACTTGCCATTAATACCACCGGCGAGCAAACTGAAAGCTTTGCTATTATGCAAACACCTTTTACTCCTGCTGTCAGTAATCAACAAAATGGTACCATTATCTTCCCTTTGAGCAATACTGCTCTTGCAGGTATCGCTGGAAAAGAAAGCTTCTATAACCAATACACTTATGCTTTAACCGCTAATAGTAATTACACTTTTATGGTCTCCGGTATTGCTACTACCAAAGCTAACACACCTCTTGGCCCTATTGTATTGAGTGGTATTAATTTCACTGTACCTACAACTCTCAAAGGTTTACAATTCTTAAATAGTACTGCAACTGTTATTAATTCTCTTGATGTTACTGGAGGTACTGAAGCTGGTTTAGCTCTTGCTATTAACGTTACCATGGATAATCCATCTGATTTTGGTATTTCTACTGGTGATGTTAGCTTTAACATGGGTGCTAGTGGTACTACTCTTGGTCTTGTTTCTTTAAATAATCTTACTTTGAACCGTGGCCAAAATACTGTTGCTGCATCTGCTTCCTTTGATCCCAAATCATCTGATGTTGGCCAAAACCTTCTTAGTACTTTTGTTATGGGTTCTAACAATGCTGTTGATATTTCTGGTTTTGCCAATTCTACAAATATTACTTCTCTTGCTCAAGCTTTGAGTGTTGTTAGTCTTAGCTCTACTCTTCCTGGTCTTACAACTGCTTTAATTCAAGGTTCTTCCATGTCTGTTCTTGCAGATACTTTGCAAACATCTATGGTTGGTGTTAAAGTAACAATTGCCAATCCTTTCTCTGCTGGTTTGAGCATCTCGAAGGTTGTTGCCGCTGCTACATTTGTTGGCATGCCCGTTGGTAACATTGATCAAGATATTAGCAGCAACCCTTTTGTCATCGGTGGTAAATCTTCTGCTACATCTCAAGATTTGAGTATGAGCATGAACCTTGAACCTGCTGCTGTTGCCTTGTTGATTCGTACTCTTGCTGTTCAAGCTGGTATGAATACCAATGCTCTTGATGGTTTGCTTGCTTTGGGTGGTTTCAATGTTGAAGGTCAAGAAGATGTTGGAACTGATTCAAGTCTTTTCAAAAACTTTGATGTCTCTCAATTTACTTTGGATGCTATGAAGGCTTTGAAAGTTGACCTTTCCCTCTCTTCTACAATTACTATTGGTCAATATATTAATGATTTAGCTTTCTCTCAAGCTGGTGTTGCTGTTGCAGCTGATAACTCTGTTACTAAGTTGATTCCTATCATTGGCCAGCCTATTGTCCAACAAGTTGTTGATGCTTCTATTCTTGGTTTTGATACTATTGTCATGTCTAATGTTGGTGAAAATTCCTTTACTGTTCAAATGAAGGGTAGCATTACTAATTCTGGTCCCATGGATGCTACTATTAGCTTTCCTACACCCCTTACTATCTATTGGCAAGGAAAGACTCTTGGTACAGTTACTATGGCTAACATTAATGCAAAAGCTGATGTTGGTGCCTCATTTGATGTTCAAGGTAGCTTTACCGTCAATAGTGGTGATGATATGGCTTCATTCTCTGCCTATTTGATTAACAATGAATCATTTGAATGGGAAATTGTCAGCAAGGATGTCAGTGTAACTGCTCTTGGATTTACATTTGTTGGTGTTTCTCTTGATAAATTTGTTACTTTGAAGGGTTCTAATGGTTTCAAAAATGCTGTTACTGTCAAGTCCTTTGATTTGCCTGCAAATGATCCTGCTGGTGGTATTACTCTTACTGCTGATACAGTTATTAGTAACCCTAGTCAAGTCGGTTTCAATCTTGGTGGTGCTGCATTTGAGACTTATTTCAATGGTGTTGATCTCGGACCACTTGCATCTGATGGTGCTGCTTTCTTTGCTCCACTCACTGCTTCAAGCATGAAGATGAAGGGTCGTTTGGTTCCTCAAGAGACAAAGGAAGGTATTGTTGCAATTACTACTGTTTTTGGCCATTATCTTGCCGGTATGTCATCCAATCTTACTATTAAAGGTGTCTCTGGCTCTGGTAGCAGCGGCACAGTTAGCTGGCTTACTACTGCATTCAAAACTATAAATATCGAAAATGTTGTCTTGCCTGGCCCTGCCACTGTCCCTGAACTTATTCCTTCCATTGAAATGAAAGATTTGAAATTAGATTTTACCAAGGATCAATGGGCTCCTCCTACCAGCTCTTCCAGAGTTGAGGCGCAACTCAAGAACCCCTTCGGTTTCCCTCTCTCTGTTTCCCAACTTGATATGAAGGTCGAGGCTACTTATGGTGGAAATGGTGTTGCAACTCTTGATATTCCTACTTCACCTGCCTCAACTTCTGCTTCTGGGCTGATTACTACTGGGTTTAACAACATTCCTTTCAAAGTTCTCAATCATGAACTTTTCACTGGTTTCAATGGCCTTTTGACTTTGACTCCTAGTGTCACTTTTGGCTTGAAGGGTTCATCAAATGCTATTGCTAATACTGCTGTTGGTACTCTTTCTCTTCCTGGTGTTCCTTTTGATGTTGACACTACTTTAGCTGGTAAATAACATGAGCTCTTTTTATCTTTTAATATGGATCTAACAATTTTTTATCATTTTAATAGGTTTTAATAGTTTCGGAAATCTTGCTACAATTAAATCTCTTAAAGTTTCTGGAGCTACTCTTCATTACATTATTGTTGATCTTGTTGTAACTTTAATCAATCCTTCCAATATTACTATTACTATTGGCGATGTCAATTTTGATGTTTACATGAACGAATTTAACGCTGTTGTTGGTAAAGCTTATATGCTTGATACCACTATCAAGCCTGGAGCTCAAGATTACAATTGTGTTATGCATTTGGCTGAGGGTGCTACAAGTGCTGAAGCTGTTGGTAAAATGCTCTTCTACTACTTGACAGGTGCTACTGTGCCTTTGACAATTCAAGGTTCTGCTACATCTACAACAATTGAGCCTCTCAAGCAAGGTTTATCCCAGCTTAAGCTTGCCAGTTCAATGAATGGTGTTACTGATGGTTTAATCAAGCAAATCGAAGTTTTTGGTGATCTAGCAACTGTCGCTGGTGGTGTAGCTACAGCCCGTGTTACTATTTACAATCCTTTGGATACTGTTTTTGCCTTGAAGCATATTAAAGCTTCTTGTACACAATACCTGATTTGTAATATGGCTGGTAGTCTTCAACACACAAGTATAGAAGTTGGTATGATTGATTATGAACTCCCAGAACCTCTCGTAATTGGTCCCAAGGGAACTGTTCAATCTGGAGACTGGCCAGTTACATTGAACACAGCCCAAATTGAAGGTGTTTTGTCCACTATTTTCTCTCAAGTCCGTTTCTATAATGTGACTCAAACTGCAAGTGTTGTTGTTGGTGATGCATTTGAAACTACTCAAATGTACTACACTCAAAAAGAAGTTCCTTACGTATTGAACATTCCTGAGATCAATGAATTGCCTTCTGAGGCTCTGCAAGGCGCTTGTGATACCCCAGGAGCTAGTGCTATGTCTTTGGCACTTAATGAAACCACTACTGTCAATAGTACTTCCTCTGCTGCACCCACATCTACAGTTTTATCTACCACCAGTATCCCTGTCACCTCAACTACTATTGCAGAAACAACAACAACTGAGGAAGCCCAACCTACTACGACAAATGAGCCTACAACAAATGAGCCTACAACTACTGAAAAAGCAACTACAGAAGCTCCAACAACTTCATCCACAGAGCCAGCTGCTGAATCTACTGTTTAGATTTTCTTTTTACGATCTTTTAATCATATATTAAACTATTATACAATTTAACTTTCTATTATTACTATTACTATTATTATTATTATTATTCTTATTATTATTATTCCTATTATTGTTTTATATGGATGCGCTATCAGATGTAAGATTTACTGATAGACATAAATTAGTAATACAAAATTTTCTAAACAAACATTAAAATTACTCCATATTTACGCCCAACAAATCTGTTAAAATGTTAGTTAAATCAAAATTATTATTAGGTCTACTTTTTGCCATTTACCCCCAGCATACAGTATGAAACACATTTAAGCATTGATGCTTTGATGATTTTTCAAGTAAGTTTAGAGATGCGGTTGCGCAAAAATCAAATTTTTTGTGCATGAATAAAGTAGTTCTGAATAGATTTGCCGTGTCATTGACTTGCATATTTACTATACCTTTATGCATATTTCTGAAGATATTTTCAGTAAAAATCAATATTTTGAAAAGCGCTAAAGTGAGTTTGATCAAGCTCAATGAGGTTTATAAACCGAATACAAAGCACACTCATCTTTACAACAGAAATTCTGTAACCTACTACTACAAAAAGTTTTTAAAGGGGTTCCAAAAAGAAAACTTTCTTAAAATCAAATATGTCAAAAAAAAAAATCAAAACAAATAAGCTTTATTACTGTTAGTAGTAGAAAGAAGTGCACAAAAAACTATATATAAAAAGCAGTATGAAAAATACAATTATAACTCTTCTAGGTCTATTAAAGATAGCTTTAAAAGTAAAGCAAGGCTCAAATAGATTTCCTGAATCTATTTCATACTTATATCGATTATTGAATATTATTAGTAAATTACTGTTAAGGTAATTTGTGCATGCTTAAATTATTAGGCATAGGAAAGATTGATGACTCTTTAATGCTTTGTGTGGTGTTAATTATACAATTTGACGTGGTTCAATTTTAGATTCTTTATCTAATATTTACTTGATTAATCTGATGTGATGAAAGTCTCGTAGTATTTCACTAAGAAAATACTAGTATGTTTTAACTTTCTGTCGAAAATTGAAACCTCAGATTTTCGGCATCCTAGCAGTGAGATATCAGTAAAAGTATGGAGCATTAGCACAGGGATCATCTCCTAGTAATGAAATACTGTAATAGTTTCTCATATTTTTTGTACATACCTACTCAAGAAAAATATGAATTTTTAAAATACTAAATTTCGATAGTTTTTGATCTTCAACGTCAAGAATGAGTACTCTTTTCTATAACCAACCTCACACTAAGCACTTTTTATATATTATACACACTGTATATTTTAGCCACGGTTAAACAAAAATAAGTTAGTAGTATTATGCTCTCTCCTATTCCTAAGTTTCTTCTACATCTCACGAAAGCTTCAAAAGTACGTGAAATTCACTACTTTTCTTCTTAAAAACCGAGCCTCACTTTTCATCCCTGATTTACTTTTTTTCCCCTCAAATTAGCACCAAGAAAAAATTATATACCAATGTACCTGAGATACCCAACTCTAATCTAAAAAAAAGTATCCGGAAATATCCTATTTTTTGCAGTTGGTATATCCTTCACCGTGCTAATGTTTCAGATTTTTACGCATATTTCATTGTTAAGAATAAAAACTTTGAGCCCTCATATCTCTACAAAAAATAAAGTTATACTAACAATTGTTAATAACAAAAATTACTTGTTTTAAAGTTTTCTATAATATATTAAAGTATGAAGAAATTCTGGGCACTTTTTTTTTTTTTCATCCTTTTTTGACATTTTTTGTGGTAAATTTCAAAATATCTGTTAAATTGAGCAGCAGTTAATTTTTGTTTCTCTTATAGAGCTTAGCAAGCTCAATTAGGTCCATTTTAGTTTTTTTTAAAAATATTGATTTTTCGTAGAGATATCCTCAGAAATGCGTAAAAAAAGAATATTCTCGATTTGGCTTTCAAAAAAGACGAGTATACCCTTGTTTCAAATTTTGCATTTGAAAAAAAGTTGATAAAAATCCCGTTTTCTTTACGAAAAATGAAGCTAAAAAATTCATCAATAGCTTGATGGATAGATAATCTTGCTGCACATTATATCCATTATTTAAATTAGAGATATATATTTAAAAAATGGCTTGTATCTTCAAAAAATTGCCAAAATTTCAATTGCATTTTACGCAAAATTTAATGTGAAACATTTGCTCAAATTTTATTTAAGCTGATGCAAAATTTAAAATCCTATAGAAACTATTTAGTGTGCTATTTTGACTTACTTTGCAGTTCATGAGCTATTGAGCATTTTTGTTTTTTGGATCATTTTTGGATCATTTTTGGATCAATTTGTCAAATCTATTTTGGAGCTCAGTCAGTATAGATTTCAAGCTGTAATATGAACTATTATTTTGATTATCTTGACGAAAAATCAATATTTTTTGATGAAACAAAAACGGCAGAGTAGCTTTTAATAGACTTCGTGCTGTGAGTATAAAAAAGTAATACCTCAATTTAGGTTTTCATTTTTTTTTGACTAATTCTAGATCAATTGGGTCACTGATGAGCCAGCACGCCCATATCCTAGTATCAAATTTTCTATTTTTGAATAAATATCAATGACCTATAGAAGAGAGGTGCATTTTTGCTGAGAAATTGACATGATTAGACCCAATATTGGGCGAAGAAATCCGAAAACCATCTAAAACCTACTTTTTATAACCTCAAAAGAAACCTACCTCGCCGAATTTCAATCCAATAATCGTGAATCTTACAAGAGAGTAGATATACATCTCGGACACAATAAAGTTGAAGGGCACGTTTCATAACCTACTGTGTGTCCAGAGACTCATTACCAAATTGCACCTATATCTTGCTGCATGTGCGCTCTTATTAAAAATAATTAAAATGTGATTTTTATAAATATTGATTTAAGAAAATTACAACTACTCTAAATAGACATTGGTATGAGTAGAGATTATACGCATCTCTAATATCAGCTTCTGTAAGTCATTGTGCATTTGGTAAGCTTGAACAATACGTTGGTTACTTGCTGTTTTTACCTACTAAGGCCAGTAAGCTCACCAGTTCTGGCTGGATATGGATCCAAACGAGCTCTCCTGTTGCAGTTGATTTACCGAACTGTAATTTGTTTAGCCTCTGAGTTTTTGAAATGAAAACGTGCACTTTTTTTCAGCTATTTTGTATGCAGTATTTCAGATATTCTTTGATATTTTTTGTAAAATCAAATAATGGTTTGAAATTGAATTTTGAAATTGGGCTTAATATGAAATGAATACAAGAATAACATATCTTAATTTCATTGGCTTTCTACTGTTTTTGAAGGATTTTTGCATGTGTTTCCTTAAAGAAAAACTCTTTTCCTCTGCTTGAAAAAATAAGAACTGGAAAAACATTCAATACTAATCCAAATGGACTGAAAGTCTCAAAATATATAATGCAGCTATGATAGTATTATCCAGATATAACATTTTAGCGTCCCACATATCATATAACAATAAAGAGACGCTTTTATGAATACTATTTTGAAGCATTTTAAAATAATTTGCCGTTTAAGATTATTTGAGAATCTGCACAATAGTAAAGAAAAAAAAATGGATCACTGATTTTTCTTTCCTTTTTTTTTTTTTGGAGCTGTAGTATTGTCATTTTCAAATATTCAAAATTTTATGGTGTCTTGAAATTTTTCAATATCATGATTATCGAATGTTATTTGTTTGTGTATATGTGTAACTGAAATCGAAAGGATTTCATTTTGAGTTTTTTATTTTGATCTATAAGCCATAGCGATATTCCTGTGTGGCGGAAAATTGGAACATACATTGTTTTAAAAATAGAGTTTTAGTAATAAGAAGATGTATTGTGTGTATTATTAATATCTTACATGCATTATAGGGGTTGAAATGTTAAATTAAGTGTTTGTTGCTAATAAATAGAAATGATCTGTGTACCTAAGATTTCTACAACCGATAATTAGCAGCTGTGTATTATGCTGTGCATTGCCTTATTCTTTAAGCGTAAATAAAAGATAATAATCAATAAATTTATGATTAAAAAGTTTTTTCAGATATGTTTAATTAAAATGATTGTAGTATTTTCAAGATTCCATATGCATGCGAAGTGCGTTAAGCGATATGCAAGAAAAGGTTTTCTATAAATATACTTAAAAAGGTAATGTATTTTACAGAAACTAATTGGACAAAGGTACATTTTGAATTATTTATTTTAGTACAGTTAGCGCAACGCCAAAGGGCGGTTTTTTTTTTAAAAGGGCGAGGAAGAAAAAAATTCAAAGGGTTGCCTACAGTATCTCAAATAAGTAGTAACTTTGTTATTCATGGTTCCGTATGCACAAACCTGGTCCTAAAGAAAAACGGTTTGAAAAACTGTAGATTCGCAGTTACAATGATGTTTAGAGCAATGCAATATGAAAAATAGCGACGATGATAATAAACAAGTACTCAACATTTCAACGATTGATTTTTATTTACATATTGAAAGGCTTACTGCACTAAAAAAAAAAAGTCATCACTCTTCTCCAAACAGTTCAATTTTTGTTGCTGCGTATCGTTTTTTGGCTAATTTAATGTGCTTGATGTTGGAGGATTTTAAGGCGCTAGCAAGTGAGTTATTATAAATTTCAATCAGCTCCTTTTTGGTTTCTTTAGGTGGAGACAAAGAAAAAGAAGAGTTTCGATGCTGGTTTAGAAACACAAGATATTTCTTAATGAGCTTACTGACAGAGTTAAGAGATAAATCATCTTGAGCTAGCACTTTCAGTAGCAGTCCGTTCATCTTTTTTTGCTGTATTTCTTGGTATGCAAAGGACTTGATTACAAGTGATGCAGCTGAATGCATGATATGCCGACTTTCAAATAATAATGGGTTCGCTGGCGAGAAACCATTGTCCTCATACCTCTTGCTGTAGAATCCCCAGTTGTTTTTTGCATTTAGCTTATAGTATTGGTTCATTATCCTGCTCTTGCAAATGTATTCTTTTTGTTCGATGGCAATAAAAATTACATTGGTTGAGATGGTTTGAAAGCTTGTTGTGATAGTGGTTGGAAGCTCTTGAACTGATGACCCAAGGAAAGGAGAGAAAAACGTACCATCCACTGAGCCAAAGAATCCACTTGTTGCGAGTAATTCAACATAACCAAACCTGTAAGTCAATTCAAAGTAGTCTTTTCCAAGTTTTGTCTTTCTTCTGATAAAAGCCACGGCTTTTTCTTGGTGTCCTACCTTTGACAGGTCGGCACAATCATCGATCTGGTGGTTGTTGTGAATGAAACAGGAAAAACTAGTCATAAAAAACCAATGATTTTCCAATATAACAACTGATTCGACAAGCTTAGGTCCGTACTCATTAACGATTCTTGAGGCTTCCACTGCATCCAGGTCTGTCTTCTTCATTAACAAATCGTCGCCAAAATCGTTTTTCCAGACGCGATATTCTTTGGAGTTGAAGAATCGGTTGATAGGAGAAGCAATCATGTGGCTAAGGTTATCCTTCATGACTATGGTTTCTTTGTTGGCAAGGTAATAATCGCGTTTCAGGATGTTTTTTGCACGTTCAGCTTGTGTTTAACTGCTTTTGGAGTGACAATTTTGGCGATATCAATAAGCTGCTCGTCTCCACTGATCTTTATAGTGACGTGATCCATTTCATCTTCTTCCACTATGCACTTGAATTTCCGTTCAAATCTTTCAGGTACAATGAAGGTAACCTTCTTGTTCATATTGGCAGATCGAAGTAGAAATAATGCAAAATCGAACGTACACTTTTGACGGTTGTCAAGTGCTATGGTGTGTAAACTGGCAGCGTACAAGAAGACGTGCTTCATGTATTTTTTATCATAGTATCGGTCTTTTACAATAAAAGCACAATACTTTCTCAGCTGCAGAGCAGTGATAGACCTTTCAAGCTTGAGTATATTTGCTGTTGGCGAAGAACAAATCCTCCAGTGCCTCTTGTTCACAAAAGCAAATGAGAACTTATCCAGTTCACTGGGCAAAAGATTCAAGACGGATAAAAGCACTTCGGTAGGTAAGTTTTTTGTCATTAACAAACAGATCAAGTTAAGTATAACAGGAGAGAAAAGGGCTTTACTGGATATTTTCTGAAACAGTCAAAACTCATTCAATCTACCGTGTAACAATAGAATGTTTGCCTTGAGGTAATTGTAATTGTTTATTCGTTTCAAGTAATGCCAACTGCTAGATGGCATAGTTACAGAATACAAATATGGACTACAACATGTTATGATCCTTTCCCTTTAGTGTATTAAAAACTGTTCAATGAAGACGGGTGCACCAAATACAATGTACGGAGGTAGTTAATTGCCGTGTCTATTAAAAAAAAGTTTGACTAATTCTAGTTGGATACGCGATGGGCCATCCCTATGTTTCAATTGACAAAATAATCCAGGAGACATCACGTATTTCAACAACAATCCTGTTTTTACGGTCAGACACTAAGTCTCATTTATTGGCAAATATATATGAAAAAATTTTCTCTCTTTTTTATCATTTTCTTTGCTGCGACGAGGTCTATCACATAGTGCGTAGTACGTTAGCGTTACGCCCGTGAGTAGCCAGTTATCGTAGTCTGAGCCTAGTAATGTGGTCTTGAAGTTACTTTGCAAAAGGGACATCGGCACTGGGGTCGGGAGACTTGTTCGAACGCTCCTTTGCACAGCTCAAATGGCTCACCACAGTCGTTTTTGCCAACCACGTAAAAGTGGGTGTCGACAACAGCATCTTTTTTGGTGTTGTTACTTTTTGGGATCAGATGAACTTCTACCTTCTCGTGGTTGGTCCTGTTAATCGTTATAACTAAATAGTTATTTTGAGAACTAGAAGAAGTTCAATTTTTTTGCATTTATATTAATTAATCAATAAATGAGAATGTTTTGTAAATTAGTACCTTGAAGTTTTAGTTTCTTGTAAATGCTTTTTTTCAATGCTTGCAATAATAACAGGTTTTTATAGAGATTCTATAGGGCTCTCTGAATTGAAGCAGATGCAGTATTTATGATAGTACTTGCGAATATAGTGCTGGTCCCTTCATCAGTCTTGAGTTTTGAAGTAGAGTTTACGATGGCAATCTTCAAGCCAGGGTTGTGGATGCAGTTTGTTCACTTACTGCAAAATTCGAATCATCTACACTGAAAGAAACCAGTGTTAAAAACTTCCTGTAAGATGAATGTAATAACCTTCCATTTAAAAACCCGTCGCCCAGCAGCAAGAAACGATTCAACTAAAATCGCAGATCGTACAGCATGGGTTGAAGAGTGGAGTAAAACAGATATGGATTACCTTGAAAACTGTGTTTTTGTTGATGAATCAGCTTTCGATATCAATACAAGACCTCCAGGAGGATGGTCTATTAAGGGCACACCAGCTATTGTAATCACTCCTACCACCAGAGCAGTATCACACACAGTTTTGGGTGCAATCTCGGCGAAGTATGTCGTGTCAATGGAGCTTCAAAATCCTCAGGAACACACATTCAAAAAGCTAAAAATTGATCTGGTAATCGCAAAAGAAAAGCACCATCAAAACCAAAGAAGCCTGCCTCTAAAGGAACTGTCACTGGCCATTATATGAATTTTATTCAGAAAACAATGGATGAAATGGATTGCATTCCGGAAATGAAAGGATATTATATAGTTATGGATAATGCACCAATCCATACATCTAACGAGATTGATACTATGGTGACAGAGAGAGTATATAAGTGCATTTATCTCCCTCCTTACTCGCCTGAACTTAATCCTATTGAGCAATTTTGGTCCATAGTTAAAAATAAGGTCAAATGTAGTCAATTTCAAACCAAAGAGGATTTATCAACAAAGAATAACTGATGCTTGCAATAATGTTCCTCCAGAACATCTTCGAGCATTTGTACAACATTCGGTAAACATATTTGAAGATTGCTTAAAAGGCAATCCTATCTAATAAAATGTCACAAACAACTGTAAAAAATATCTACTAAGGATCGAAGAGACCGCCTTTTGAGAAACAGTAACCGCCTTTTGAGAAAATTGTAACCGCCCTTTGGCAAAACAAAAGCCGCCCTTTGGAAAAAAAAAACCGCCTTTTAGTGTTGCGCTAACTGTAAAATACAAATTTGTTAAAAGTATAGGCTGGTATTCTTTTAGGAGGTTGAGATTGATATATAAATATATATCCCACGCAGCTAAAAAAAATTCGTGAAAATGTCACAAGACTGCAAAGTAAAGTTTTCCGAGTGTTCTATTGCAGTTATAGATAATTGCTTACTATTATTGATTCAAAGGAGATGAGAGGGGGAAAAAAGAGAAAGAGAGAGAGAGGTTTTCGTGTAATTACACTTTTCATATATGAGTCCGCGGATAGACGGCATTATTTGTAACAACATACATCTTCACTCCTTTATTTCTGGATGTCTCTATTTACTTGCATTGAGAAAAATGAAACTGAATAATTGGATATATAGCCAATTTTAGTTCTTTTTAATTGTACTACAATTGAAACCTTATCATGAATACGATTCAAATAGACTAAATAAATGAAAGAGGAATATTCAACGGAAGAAGGGCAAAAGCAAAGCAATTAGGGCAGGCGGCCTTTTATTTACGGTGAGAGCTGCACGAGTAGATGACTCGCTTTAGAGAGGGTTACCCCACCTCAATTTAAATCAAATTAATAAGTCTTTGATTTATATTTAATTCTTCTTTTCTTTCTCTTTTTCTTTTTTTTTTTTTTGTATTCCAGCATGAGACTCATTTGTGTAATCTTGCTAATTAGCACATTGGCTTTGTTATTTCATACCACTGTAGCTGATATAGATGAAGAGAAAGAATTGGCAATATCCCAATTGAATGATGATGATACATCATTATTTCGGGGTGTAGAAAATGCCATTGACGAAGATTCTGAGGATGATGCTTACCGAATATTGAAAAGTTTACAAGATGTCAGAGATGATGAAATTGATGAAGACGAAGAGTTTAATCAAGATAGTAATGATGAAGAAGACGAAGAAGAAGAAGACAACGACGACGACAATGATATTTTGTTTGATGAAGATGAAGATGAAGAAGAAGAGGAAGATGATGATTTTTCAGCTGGTTTACCCGAATTTAAAAACGAAGAAACAGCAGACTTTTTTGAACATCTTCCACAACAACCTATTGACAATGGGGATAATAAATTAAGCATTGTTGAAGATAATATTGAAGAAGAAGAAGTAGATGATGAATTAGATGAATTAGCACCTAAACCTGACGATGAAGAGGAAGAAGAAGAAGAAGACAATGAAGAACTACAAATTGAAAACTCCACGCCCACTCCTGTTTTACCACCCATTGTCAATGAAAATATACCCTGGCAGAGACCTGAGCCTATAATAAAAGTCAATGACAATTCAAATTTCTATCAAGATATCAATTACAAAGAATCTGAAAAATTGAAGCAAAAAGCACAAACTAAAAGTAACTTTCAATTTTGGCATTTATTTTTTATTTTCATGATCCTGGCGATCGTTTATAACTCAATCACAAAGCGCAAGGTATTGTACCGTACTTTTTTTTAAAAAAAAAATGCATTTTACTTATTATTTTACTTAGTCTAATACTTTTATTGAATTGCCATCTTCTTCATCATCTTCCTCCTCATTACCATGGGGCAATAAAGACGAAAAAGACTATCTACCAGTGAGTGAAATATTATATAAATATAGAAAAAAAATGATTTTATTAACCCAATAATTTAATAGTTACACAGTAATAACAAGAGAAATAGCTATTATAAATATGAGATTAAAAGTTCTTGACAAAATAATGTGTATAGGAATACCACAAAGATATCCCCCCCTCCCCTCTCTCTCTCTCTCTTTTTCTCTTTTTTTTCAATTAATTTTATAAATATTACATAAAAAATTAATCTTTAAATGCTCTTTTCTTTTTTGTTTTATTTTACATATTTCCATTATAATAACCAGCCATTTGTTGTTGTTGATCTCCATACATTTGTTGCTGCTGGACTTGTTGTTGCTGTTGTTGTGCGACTTGATCTTGGCCATCTTCTTTTTCTTTACCAGTGGCTGTAGTTCTTTCAATCTTTGTAGTCTAACATATTACACAGTTGGCATTTGCGTTAAAAAGGATTTCTATTGGATAACTTACTTCACGGTATTTTCCAAGATAAATCTTTAATGCTTCTGTATAATTTTCAAATCCAAGGGATTGCATAGCCCACAAAATATCCTCACCATTGATTGTTTTTCTCTTTTCTTGTTGGCAACGATCACTAGCTGTAAATTCATGAGAATTTGACGTGACATTTTGATTAAGAAAGCGTCTTACCTTCACTTGTAATAAATGAAATGAATTCGGAAACACATTCTTGAACGCACTCCTTTGCTTCTTTTGCAATTTTTGCATTTTCAGGAAGTGCTTTCTTCATGATACGAGCGACACTATTATGAATAAATTTAGATAAATTAAAAAAAAAAAAAAAACTTCTCAATTCAACAAATTATCTTACTTTGCAATAGGAAGAAAACGATCTTGTTCTTTGATATCAATATCAAGTTCATCTCCAGAGTGTGCTGACATGTTTGTTTAAATGAAATATTTAGATTTCTCAATAGAAAAAAAAAAAAAAGAAGAAAAAATTAATAACCCAAAAAGAAAAAAAAGTCTTTTTTTCATGAAAGGAAAGCTACTAAAGACACTGCAATCTCATGTTGCATTTTTCCTCCGAGATTAGTTTTATGATGACGTCCCAATGAAGAAGAATCAAACTCGGGGGGTCTCAATTGAACCTTCTAATGTCGATTCTCCACAATTTTAAAAGGAAGCTGTTATTTACGGTTCCTTACAACAATCTTACACTAACTTGAAAATATGTCTTCCCGTTTACTCTTAAAATCTCGTCTTTTAAATCAAGCTTCTACTCGTCAAGTTATTCGCAATTATGCTTCCGAGTCAAAGCAAGCTACTCAAAACTTCCCTGAAGAGAGTAAGTTTTGTTGTATTTGATTTATTCAATGTTATTTATTTTTATTATTATTAGCTTTCGGTGGTAATGCCTGGAGAAATGGTGCTATTGCCATTGTTGCTGGCCTTGTCTGGTATCGTGTTGATCAACACATTACCCAGTCTGGTGATGTATGTTTTTCATTTATATTGTGATAAATTTTAAATTAGCATTTTGACATTTTGTATTTTTAGGAGAAGCATCCTTTCACCCGTTGGATTGAGTACCGTATGACTTCTGCTGAAAAGAATGATGAATTCAACCAAGCAAAATTAGCTTCTGCTGAAGCTGCTACTGAATACAAGTAAATACTAAATATATCTTTATCTTATATAAATCAGTTATTGATAGCTTAAAAAAAAAAATTTTTTCTAATCTAGATTACTTATTCAAGAAGCTCAACGTGCACCTATCCATCGTATGAGATACCCTGAGTAAGTTTAGAATTTTAATTGATTAATTTTTCTATGCTAATTAACATTGTTTTTAGGGCCTTCGAACGCCATAGTGCTCGTGGACTTACAGCCGGTACTCAAGTTGATTTGACTGATCTTAAGATTAGATCTGATTAGAGGATAAAAAGACGATATAATTTATAGTACAATAAAAACAGCGAAAAAAAAAAAAGAATCACCACATAAAATTTTATTTGAGCGACATTTGACAGTTATTTTCTTGAACTTATCAACATAAATTAAAGACATTGCATTGAGTAATTATTGTGTACAAAAGACAATTCAAGACAATGTCTTCAAGTTTAAATGCGATTTTTTGTTTTTTATGCATATTTGATCTATTTCTACGCAGATTTCATAGTTTAAACCACCATAATTGGATTGCAATAAGAAGTATGCCGTATTATGATGTAGCTCCACAATTTGACAACAATTTTCATAACAATCCAGAATATGTAAAATGAATATTTGTATATTTGCAGTCGTTGTTTCAATTAATAATTTTGCTAAAAAATATATTTTTCAAAAGATTTTTTGTATTGAAAAATCAATTTAAAAAATCAAATTTTGATTATTTACTTTTAACAACACATCCAATATGTGCTTATGTTTTTTTAAACCAAATTTATTTAAAAATACATCGCCAATAGTTGTTCCAACAATAGCACATATACTTTTGATTTTAGTTACCGAATAAATTTCAATTTCGGAATACAACAGTTTTTCAACTTAAGATTGAGACGGTTGGCCCTCTCACTGCCATATATTTATATATTTATTAATGCTTCTATTTTTTTTTTTTTTTTTTTTTTTTTTGCCTAAAAAACACTCGCATCATAGTTTGACAATTTGCTCTTTTGAATCAATAAATAAAATGTACCATTGCTACTCCTGCTATAATAAATTGTTCCTGACAGGAACATAAAGATGACTAGTAAATAACCACCGATTAACTCTAGTATTAAAAAAACTAATGCAATCGTATTGTATTTCACATTTAATGTGTTCTATCTCGATTTACAAGAATGTAAATTGGATATTTTTCAATAAGCACTTCTGTGGCAATTTGATATTATTATTAGCTTAGTCAAAGAATGAAATAACTATTTTGCTTGTACAGATAGCATCAAGATATATTGTATCTATCAAATTTTTTATTTATAATAAAGACAACTGCATGATTTGAATTTGATATAATAACTATTTTTTGTGCCATATAACACCTAAACCTCATGAATTATTAAAGAGTGCAACTACTCATATTAAAATTCAATAGTTGCAACCTGAATATTTGCTTGATAAATTTAATACTGATATATACTTGTGTGAAATTTGCATTCAAAAATGACAAATTTCTGTTCGTTTTATTTAATACACCGGAACAAGCCAGGTTCTCTCTCTCTCTCTCTCTCTCTCTCTCTCTCTCTCTCTCTCTCTCTCTCTCTCTCTCTCTCTCTCTCTCTAGTTTTAGTTGTTAATACTCTAACATGCCCTTCTTAAAACATGTGGAATATCTAAAGCAAAAATATGCAGAGAAAAGAAGTCGTAAGTTTGTAGTAAATAGGGCAAAGGAAGACCTCTAGTCTTCAGAAGAGAAATCGCCTTAGAGAACATGGCTTTGTTCGAAAGGACAATTTAGATATTTACAGGTAAATCGTCTACAAATAATTCTTACTTGCCTAAAAACTAACATTGATTCGTCTCATTTTTTTTCTCTTTGTCTCAAGTTTAAATACTGTGCTTTACCTTCTTATAACATCTATATCGACAGTTTATTCTCTTCAGAATAATTCTATGTATACATAATACCCGTATTACCAATATCTGCGTTCTTCAATAGTCTGACCTATGTTAGAAATATCTTACATAGGCATATTTTCCCTTATAAAGCGCCATTAATTTGGTAATGTAGCCCAAAACTATTCCGGTAAACACAACGATTACCCTTGTTCTTGTCCTGGTTTTTTTTTTTTTTCTTTTTTTTTTGTAAACAATAGATCAATTATGATTTTACAGCTCTAATATGAAACATCAATATTCATTACAAAGATTTTCTGTGGTTATTTATTGCGCAGTTATGTAAAAGCTTGGATTGGCCAATTGGTACTCTTTGTTCGCCAGTGAATGCAGTATTATTCCGGACGACCCGGACCGCATAGATACCATCATGAGTCATGGTGGCTATAAAAGCAGATTTTTTTTCGTTTTCATTCTTTTCATTCCGCCTTTTTTCTCGTTTTTACGTTTTTTTTTTTTTTTTTATTCATTGTATAAAAAAAAAAAACTTGTAAAAAAAGGTCTAAAGCTATCTATATATTTACATAAAATATTATAAATTAAAAAAAGGTAATTCAAATTATGTGTCGATATATAAAATATGTACTAAGAAAGAGAAATGTATACGTGTTTATTGTAGACCCTAACCCTAACGCCCCCTCTCATCACAAACAAGCAATAATGTCGAACGCTATTGTGGTAAATTAAAACATTTACAATTTCATCGTTTCATTTGTGGGTACTAATTGATTTTATATCATAGTCAAATGTTTATCGATATGTAATTGATGATGTTATTAATCAAGTTCGTGGAGATTTCGAAGATATGGGTATCGATGACTCTATTTTGCAGGAATTACAAAGAGTAAGAGATTTTCAATGAATAATTTTTATTATATATATGCATATGTATATATATTAACTTGTTTATTTAAAGTCTTGGGAAACCAAAGTAGCTAGATCTCGTGTAGCTAACTTCGGTTTTAAAGAAGATGGCTATTACGAAGAGGATGGTAATAATAATAGCAATAATGGAGGAGATGGTAATGCTTTACCCAACAGCAATGTTAATAATGCAAATGGTCAAAAGCAACCTCAATTATCGTATCCTGCAGAATATTCTAATAACAACAACAATGCAAATAACAATAACGGTCCATCTGCTGCTAGTTTAGCCAATTTGGCTGCAACTACCGCTGCTGCAAGACCTCCTCCACCTCAATCATATGGATTACCACCAAATATTAATAATAACAGCAATAATAATAACGCTTCCAGACCTTTTCCTGATCCAGATCATCTTTTAAATCAATATCAAATGATGCAACAACACAAACCTCCACAAATGCAGCAACAACAACAACAACAGCAGCAGCAGCAGCAACAACAACAACAACAACAGCAGCAACAGCAACAAAATAATAATATGTCTGAATTACAATTACCTGGACTACCAAGACCTAATCTTCCTCAAAATGATGGTGCCAATGATGAATTTGAATCTTTATCAACAAAAGTAAGTTTTGTCTCAATTCCATCAATGCTTTACTAATATTATATATGAAAATATAGGAAATTGATCGACGCATTGAAGATATGATTCAATCAAGTCAAGAAGAGCCAGATAGTGAGGATATGCAAATTTCATTTACAGCGTCATCTTTCTCTGGCGAGCCACTTGCATTAGATTCATTACCTGATAGTGTTAAGCAACTAATGCAAGAAGCAAGAGAAAGAGCTATCAAGGCTGGTGCCATCAAGAAGAGTAGTCGTATTGCTCAATTAGATGGAGAAGGTGATACTCCTGCTGCCACACCTTCTGCTGGTACTGATGCCGCAACCAATAACGCTACCACGGCTACAGCACTATCAACAACAGCTACTACAAATGACGACGATATTAACTCTGATTTAGATGATACTGACGATGATGATGATGATGGTGAGGGAGGAGAAGAGATTGAACACATCATTTTATGTTTATACGATAAAGTGACAAGAACAAAAAACAAGTGGAAGTGTATATTGAAAGATGGTATTATGTTGGTTAATGGCAGAGATTATCTCTTCCACCGTGCTAATGGTGATTTTGAATGGTAAAAAAAAAAAAAAAAAAAAAAAAAAAAAAAAAAAAAAAAAAAAAACATTATAAATATTACAGAAAAAAATAGTATAAAGATTTCATTAAATAAAAGATATAAAAAAAACGTTATTGTTATCGTTTGAACAAAGGGTCTAAATCGCCAAATAATGCATTATTAGATGTGGTTTTAAATGCTGATGATGATATTATTGTTTTTGATGTTGTAGGTGATTTTTGGAAATCACCAAATGATAGTGAATCATTGGAATCCATTTTCATCATTGGTGGTGGAGTAACAGGCTTTGATCCAAGAGATAAATCACGTAAAGCAGCATAAGGATCTAAATTAATCGATTTGTTGGTCTTCTGTTGTATAGGGCTAGTGGGTGTTGCAATTTGATAGGTTTTGTTATTGGTAAAAGTGTTTGAAGGTGATGATGATGAAGGTGAATTAGGTTGTAAAATACCACCTGAATAAGTAGCTGTTGATACTTTTTTAACAGGATTTAATGCTGCCAATTCTGAAAAGAAATCATTCTTTACTGACACTGTTGGTGATGGAGATTGTTGTTGCTGTTGTTGTGGTGTTGAGGCTAAAGGGTTAATTGCGGCTATAAACAATAAATTAAGTTATTCTATAATTGCATTTTTTACATCAAATTTACCTCTGTTACTTGTACTATTAGATGGTTGAGGAGGGGAAGGAAATGAAGGCGATTTTGGTGATAACATTAAATCGTTATTTAATAGTAAATCTGCAGCATTGGTTTTTACAGTGGGGATCAAACCAATAGGCACGTTATCATCTACCCAAGATTGAGTGGGAACTATTTTGGGTCTATCCGCGGTTGTTGTGACATTAAGACTTTGTCTCTTGGCGATTTTTGGACTAGGTGATTTACGAACACCATCTTCAGTATAAAGTTCAGTAATAATACGTTTGACATGTTCAGCATGAGATACACCCTTTTTACGATCCAACCACTTTTGTTCATAATACTTTTGTCTCATAAATAATCTTACATCTCCATCTGATTCGGGCTCTGCTGTATTCATATTATAATTGCTTAACCAAATTGTTCGAGCAATTTCATTGCCACCATGTTGTAAAGCTACAATTTCTGGTCCTGAAAATTTGCTAGCCGAGATTGATTTCACTCTATGGCCTACTTCCCGTCTATATTTATAGTTGCAATTACTACATTAGAACAGTCTAATTATAAACTATAAAAGATTACATTTCTTACACAAGTCCTGAGCAACGAGTACATACAAAAGTTTGAATACTAACATTCACAAAAAAAGGGCTCTAGAGTAAAAATATTAGAAGAAATAATCAATCATATTTATGATATAATGTTACCTTGGTTGGGCAATCGAAGCATTTCTTATTTTCTGGAAGACGTAATAACTCTTTTACTTTTCTATGCTTTAATCTAAGTATTCGTATACCAATATCCTCCATTAAAGGAAGCGATTAATTACTTACTGTGAATTCCATTCTTCTTGTTTCTTTGCAATGAGTGCTGCCATAATAAAACCAGATATTCAGAGATAATAGGAAGAAAAGAAAGAGAAAAGAATCAAGAAAAAGGTTACACTAGTGGTTTAATGAGGATTTACACACACTCAGTCATTATATTTCGTATCATTCTTTTGTGGTGGCTTTTTTTTTTTATAGCATAACTTTTTTAGTAGATTCTAAATTGTCTCATGTTGCAAAATATTCATAATATAAGGTATCATGTTTTGGATTATTCTGCATGTTAGTCCTATACATGTAAATAGAATATACTACGAATTATGTAATTACACTTTTCATTTGTTAAAATGTGCCAATGATATATTCTATACTTTAATCGAAACTGGCAATGATGTTAGAGTTTTTTGTTGGTCATGTGTCTTAATTAACACACTTTGTTAGGAAATTGAGCATGCACTATACTCAATAAACCGCCATAATATCTTAATTACCATTTCATTGAACTTGGTAATTGCTTCTTGTAAAAATCGGTATTTGAAACCTAAATTATCATTACTATCCATACCTTAATATTTTAAAGAACCAAAGAATGGAATAAAATACTTTACTATTTACGCATTTTTATAAATAATTTTTCATAAAGTTATTAACCTATATCTTAATTAGAAACTCTTTGAATTTGAAAACTTAATCTGATCTGGTATTAAAATAAATTGTGTAATAATAATAAAATGTTAACAAAGAACCTGTTTATACTCTTGTATTCTCAAACATATCAGATTGAATGCTTTTCGTAGCGAATGACAAATATTAGCAGCTTAAATCAATCTATTATGTGTTGGTAAATTAGAATTTCCAAATCTTCTAATGGCAGTGCTAAGTATAAATCTTAAATATTGCCGACGCTTTTTCATAATCACCTGATTATGTAAAAATATTGCTCGCTTTTCAGAATTTTATAATTGTAAACTCTTTATAAAGAAGAAATGAAACATTTTTTAAGGGTTGTATATTTTAGAGGTAGCTTTGTTGAGGACAAAAAAAAAAGGTTTTATTACTTTTCTATAAAAGTGCATATCAAGATATAGGTAGTATGTTCATACAAATTGATCTACGAAACTTAGTTACATACACTGGAGACAAATGTTCCTACAGACAGAATTTAATTGAGCTAAAATGACAAGATTGCATGTCTTGGCATTGATCAAGGTAAGTTGAATACTTTTAATATTGTGATTATCAAAGACCTTGTAGATGTATCTGACATCATTACGTTCACAAGAGCGCTTTCTTTGGTGTCAAAGTTAACTTTGCAAACAGCAGCTTTGAAAACCATAACAGAGAAATTTATATTGATGGTTTGTAAAGAAAAGATTAATTGGTTGATGAGATAAATTTTCTTTTGACAAGGAAATACTTTGTTGTATTTACACTTTCCTTAATAGCATAAATTTCTGCCCCTTTGACAACTCAGATACATAAATCCAGGTACAAGGTACATTATATAAAATCAAAATGTTACACTTGAGCTATTTTAGAGAGGCTTTTACTGCAGATTTTTATTCAATTGGGGTTTTGGTGGGTTATAACTGAATTGTGCAACAACGTATATTTATAACAAGTTTTGATTATTAAATAAGTGCATTTATAATTAAATTTTATAATCTTTTGGTGCTAAAACTTTTTTCTACTTGATTTATCATCGAGAAATGTGAGATTCTGAGGTGTCAATGTGTTGATGGATTGTATCATGTATATTAATATCGATCTTTGTGTCAAATTAAGAAATTCTGTACTTATTTGATATTATCAATTTTCGGAATATGAGAAACAATTAAATTTCCACTATTACCGTGGCGTTTCCTGTTATTTTATCAGAAATTAGGTACAAAAATGCTTATACTCTCAAACCGACAGTTCGCATTTTACACCTGATTTGTGTACCAAGGGATTATTATTGGGTCAACTCTATCTGAAGTCGTTCAGATTACAGAAATACAGATAATATATATAAATGCTAATTTACTAATGCCCAATATCTTCATTCGTTCCTTTGTTCGCTTTGTTTCTATGTTGAAGTCCAATTAATTAATCATTTTGAAAAAAAAAAAAAAAAAAAAATCAGGTCTAAATCCTATATTTAGTATTAATATATCTACTAATATAAAATAACCATTAAACCTCGAATTTTGGTGTAGCATTTTTTTCTTCTTTTTTTTTTTGTGCAATTGTTGCGAGCTTTGGAATTTTTAAGATAAACTACTCGGCTTTTTCTTTGGTGTTGATGAATTTGATTACTGCTGCAATTATGTGTAAAAAGGTCACGGATTATTAGTCATTTAGACAGATCGTGAAATAAAAAATCCCATAAAATGCACCCGGGCAGATAAACTGGAATAAAAAAGCTTAATTTATAGTAAGCATTTATTACATCTTCATTATTTTATACAAAATGGCTAAATATTCAAATGTTTCCGTCAAACAACTCGTTCATCCTGGAGGAATCGATGATGCTTTAAAAGTTCGTATTGCCGTATTTGTTGACGAACAAAAATATACCTTAGAAAGTGAATTAGACAAGTAAAGTTGAAAATTTGGAAAAGGCAAAAGAGAATATAAACACTAATAAATTGATATTGATCATAGCCATGATGAAGGCTCCTTTCACTGGGCCGCCTATTGCGATAAAGAAAATGAAGACGGTACAATTGAAAATAATGTACCTGTAGGTACTATTCGTATGATCCCTTTACCCGGAAACATCGCCAAGCTGGGTCGCTTAGCTGTTCTCAGTACTGCTCGTGGTCTTTACATTGGTCAAAAACTTGTTGGTGAGTTTATTGACTTTTGCAAAAAGAACGAATACCATACAATTGTCTTGCACTCACAATATCCTCGTCGTGGGTTTTATGCCAAACTCGGCTTTGTTATTGAAGAAGGCGAAGAGATTTTTGATGAAGACGGTACTCCTCATATCCGTATGTATATGCGCAACCTTTAATGTAGATGCTTAGACTATATTAATTAGAATTAATAAATGTTAAACTATATTACTACTATGTAAATTCTGTTTATATCAATTTACGGATTGAGGTTGACACATGCTTCAAATGTTGTTGGAGAGGAAAGCCCTACGCACTACTTTTTTACAATTGTAGATCAAGTATTTTTATTTACTAGAGAAGCACAGTAATGAGATCCATTGGATTGGAGTCATTATTGTATATCTTCAGGTCTATTAAAACTAAAGGCATCCTAGACGTATACAACCAGATCTGAAGTTTACATTTCTAAATATCATACAAATTCGTATTGCGAGGAATGTTTAAGGTTTATAAAATCTCGGAATTAGTTGCTTGAAGCATTGAAAATCAGTACTCAATTTGCAATACAATATTTCTAATGAAAAATGTTTGTATATTTTATTGGTACAACCTATTTAACCAGCAGTGTTCTTAATGTAAATGAAAAACTCTCAAATCTCTAATAACAGAATGTAAATAGTTGATTTGCCCCATTCAAGCCATGATAGTTTTTCAAGTACATTTCAACAATCAGCGCCACCACAGCTATTTTACTGTAATAATACTTATTGTATTTTTGCTACTTTCACATCAGTTTAAAAGGTATCTAATAGAAATTATTTCTATTTATTGGTCTAATGATATTAAAATACTTAATTGCAACATCATGTTAATTTACATTCTTCATTTTCTTATTGAAAAAATGTAATGATAATGCAGCTACATTAATTCGCTATTTATACAATCAAGTTTCAAGCATCTGCATCCTAAAACTAAATTATCTGATAGTAAATGAGGTACTAACTTGAAATTTAAATGAGTTAGCATGGACTTGCCAAAAACTAGTTATTTCTCAGTTTACGTACCTTTGTTAATAAAGTTCTTTAATATAAGGCATTTTAGATTGTCAAACAGTGAATAGATACAGAGATCGTCTAAATTATAACGGGTTTGATCTTTTGAACCTATGCTTACTTGATTAATTAGTAATATATCAGTATCAGTGTTTATAAAAGTGGTGGTACTGATCTGGAGGATATCATTGAGATATCGAACTTCAATTGAACGAAATAAAAAACGAAATTTCAAACCTACACTACCAATAACTAAAAATATCAAACAAACGTTACATATGATTACATAAACTACATTGAATGTCCTGACGTTACAAATGTAATAAGAATAAAGACAAATTTTTACTCATTTAACTACTAAAGTATCAATCTATTACACATATTATACATACATATATATATATATATATATATATGTATATATTATTATTATTATTATTATTATTATTATTATTATTATTATTATTATTATTATTATTGATAATGTAATAAAATCAAGTGGTTATTGTCAATCGTCAATTGGAATTACAGTAAAAAGGGGTTAATTTTATAAAAAAAGCTTAAAAGAGATACTGTTTAAACCCTTCTTTATTAGATTATGGATAATTCACAATAAAATGCTATTTCTACTTCTCTATTTATACTATTTGGTTATCTATACTATTTGGCAGTTGTTTTATCAAATGTCAGTTATTCCGTAACTTTGAATATTTTGTTGAGTTGTTGGGTTCTTGATTTACTTAATCCAGAACGGCTTTTTAATTTGTTTTTGACAACAGATTGTCAAACATGCGTTCAGAACAGCCCTTACTTGTTCTATTTGATTCGCATGTATTTTAGATTTTTTTATTTATGATACAACACATTATGGATACCCTTAGTATCTTTTGCAGTGGAATTACATACTAAAAGCTTGATAATCATAAAATAACTTAATTTACAAGTATCACTCACAGAGTTCATGCCACTTGAAATATTAAAGTGCAGCAATAATAAAGAGATACTCAAAGTGAACACAATAACAAACGCATGCGAAAATACAAAATACTTTTGAACCAATACATGTCGTGTGAACGATAGCACCCTTGATCACAGTGCAATCGATTACACAAATGACATATATACCAAGAAGTAGTTTACTTAATTCAATAAATAATAATATCAAAGATATTAGGTTTAATCAACTATTCCCCTGTGTCATAGTTACACTACCAATGAATAACATTTCAAGCACACTTTAGAATTCACACCTTAAAATCAAGGTTACCTAAATAGATATAGCCAATAGCTCCCAAATGGCCCACATTGTCGCACTTGACATATAACCCTTTATGGTCGATGCTTTGCATGATTTATCCTTTCAATATGATATCAGTAACAACAACTCAAAATTAGAAGATTACTCCATTCAAGTCTGATGGTATATAAGTTCTCTAAAACACTATAAATACCCTCATACTTTTTCAATTATATTTAATCTTCAGAAATCTTTTGTAATAAAACTTTAGCTGATTATAATTGTATTTCTACCGCTTTTATTTTTATATTTTTTTATTTTAGTAAACAACTTCGTTATTTACTGCACCCTTGATTGTTTATAATTTATAATGTATTCATAATCTCTTATTTGAATTGCATGGCATGGTTTCAAATGAGATGGCTTTTAATTTATTATGTGAGGAGATACTACCTAGTTCAGCACAGGAATATACAATGTGTAAATTATAAAATTAACTTTGATTCTATAATTGGAGAGAGAGATTGGTGCTACTAATTGTAATTGCTATTACTAGTATACGGCCAATATCTATGATTGATTATAAATATTAATGATAATTAAGTAATAAAATACATTTATTTAAGTTATAATTATAAATATAAAAGGAAAGGAAAAAACAGACAAATTCAGTAATGTTTATTTAATCTGCATGGATTGCCGGTATTTATATGAGTTGAAAGTTAACTATGCAATGTTTGAGGTTGAGGTAAGAATGTAAAGTGCTGCAAAAAAAACTTAAAAAGCGATCCGGGAAATACAATTATAACTCTTCTATATTTATTAAAGATATATAAAAAGTAAAGCAAAGGTTTTTTGGATTACCATCCCCTTTGTAATATTTATACTAGATGTTAATTCCTAATTTTAATATACAGTAATAAGATCTTAAGAAGATCTTCATGGTCTAATTCCTAGTTTGGAAGTGCCAGTGGTACAATTTGACATTTAATGTTTTTGTGATTTTAATGTTATTATATCTTAGATTTTATCTGAGATTAGCTTTTCTTACTAAACTAAACTGATATGTGTAGTTCACTACATAAGGGATTAAATCATTACAGATTAGACCTCCAAATAAATAATCAATTTAAATATTTACATCTAGCAAATTACAATATGCTGCAGAGCTTATTTTATAAATTACATTTGCTATTCAATAAGTTATCCTTGCAATATTATAACAACCTCGAGACAAAACCAGATAGAATTAAGTGGTTTTAGTATTTACTTGTTGTTGCATCCACAGTTCTGTGTAGTTACCCTGGTTAAGATTATGGCACAGTTTAGTAGGACATGTTCTGTATTGCTGTGTAATATGTTATAAGGCTCAGTTAATATCGTGCAATATGGAATTATGGTATCACATAGGTTTGATTGGATATATAAATATACACTTATTTAGATTAGTCTTAATTAAAGAAGTTTGGATATAAAAGAGATGCTTTCCATCTTATAATAAAGTTCTTTAGTTTTTGTGTGTGATTTAATTTATTCAGTTCCTTTATTAAATTATACATTTTTTCTTGCAACGATATTTATCTTAAATCTTGTGGCAATTCACTTGTGAAGTTTCAAAATTTCAGTGATAAAATAGTAATAGAGTAAATATCCAAGCATCTTAAACGTATAAAAAATTCACTTTGTTAATCAATGGTTTTTGTAAATATTTATTAATAAAAACAGTAATAGAAATTTACTTTAAATTCTGCATAAGCATCATAAAATCCACTATACAACAAAAAAAACAATTGAAACTCTGTAATATTTTTTTGCAAGATATGTATACTATAAAAATTTTGATAATATAAAAAGCGCGGTTGGTTAAGTGGTATAATCTTCGCCTGCCACGCGAAGGGCCGGGGTTCGATTCCCCGACCGCGCATTTTTATTTTTGAACTACAATCGTAGTGTATGTAGCTGATGTTACAGATGAACTTATAGTAAAAGAATTAAAAATAAATAAAATATTGCCAACGCAGTAATATCTATTAAATGAGCACCAGGTTTTAGGTTGTCCAACTAAAGTAAATGTTTTATATAATTTATATGAAACGAAATGAAGAAAAGATACAATGAAATATATATTATAATAGTTCAAGGGATCTTGTAGTAAAATAAAATATCAATAAGACAATATTAAAATGATGAAAGTTAAGATGAGATACAGTGGCTCCCAAAACTGTCCCAGTGTTTGCTAGTTTTGAGTTTAGCATGATTTTTAGGTACAACGAATATATTTAAGTTACGACATATTTTATATATTTAGGAAGACAAAATAATTTTCTTTT